>VCJN01000408.1:0-38729 GCA_006384855.1 Tetraselmis striata
GCTATCGAGTCCTTCCTCCCCATGCTCCAAAACCACCACATCCGCTTGCACGAGGATAACCAAGCAGTTGTCGGCGTCCTCACTAACCTCACCTCTCGCTCTCCACGCCTCATGGCTGAGCTACGCAAAACGTGGTACCTCATGGACACGCACGGCATTACCCTTTCCGTGCGCTACGTCCGTTCTGCGGCGAATATCTGGGCTGACCGCCTTAGTCGCGAGGTTGATTGCGACGACTGGCAGTTCAACCCTCGTCGATTCGCCTCGCTCACTGCTAAATGGGGCGCCTGCACCATCGACCGCTTCGCGACTTCTGAAAACGCCCTTCTGCCCCGCTACAACGCCCGTTGGCGTGACCCGCGGTGCGAGGCCGTCGACGCCCTGCGCCTCTCCGACGCTGCATGGCGTTGCGAACGTAACTGGTGTAACCCTCCGTGGAACCTCATCGGCGATCTAGTCTCCAAACTTGAGTCCAGCGGTGCCCCAGCCATCGTCATTGTTCCCTACTGGCCTGACAAAGCTTTGGTACCAGCTCCTCTCGGAGATGTGCTCCGACATGCGCTCTTGGAAGCCGCGCCACGACCTCTTCATTCCTGGCCGTACCGGCGACCGCCTTCCTGTGGGCGCACCCCGCTGGCCTGTCGTCGCCTTCAACATTCCCGCCCGTGACCCCCGCCCGTGGCTTGCTGCGCCCGGCATTTTCTAGTCGGCAAACCAGACGATCCTTGTGAAATGTTCTAAACTAGTTTATGTGGTTTCTCTACCTGTACGAGATAGCCCTGGCGCGGCGCCCGTAGCGCGTGTGTGCGCGCGCACGATTGCGGGGGCCGGTCAGAGCCACCACCTGCCTTCACGGCGGACCGACCGGTCACTCTCCTTTGCTGTGGCACGCTCCATCGAGCGCACCACAGCCCGCCCAACCCTCCCTGGCTGTGGGATCGTATGCCTGCAAATTCCTGAATATCACAACCTGTAACCAGACCTGGCATTCTTCGGCAAACCAGACGATCCTTGTGAAACTGTACATGCACTCGTACAGTCATATTGATGCACCGATGTTTCACGCGTATTATTACCGATACGGCCACAACCGTACGCCTGTAATATTCCAAGTAACATAAAATACGCGCTATGTATATAACTCCTTATTTATCAGGATACTAGCTGCATGTCCGCGGTACTGAGTCATACCGCCGCATGATAGATATGCAACGCCACCGGTATATTGTAAGAGATTACATTCTGCAATCAACTCAATTCGCCAAACTACGCTACGAGTAGAGCCATGGTTCACCAAGTATTGCTAAGAGTACTTACATCTCGGTCCGACGCGTCTCCGACGCTTCCTACTACAACGTCGTCGTCACAACGACAACGACAACATGCAGCCGCCCCACGGGGCCGGGCAGCTTTACCATCTGGCGTGCTTGACGTCTCGTGGTGACGGTAATTACCCTTGTCCGACTCCGGCTTTGGAACCTCGGTGGCCGTCGCTAGTGCAGGAGCGGCGGCCGCCTCGTCTTTACCCTCGCCATGACAACATTGGCATCGTTACGGGCCGGCGCAGACCGTGAGAGCCTCTGCGCCGGCCAACCCGTTCCCGACTTCACTGCATCCCACCGTTGACAACACGAGCTGCCCGCCGGGGGACAGCTCCGCCACTTAACGCGCCCTATGCATTTCTTGGCGTCACCGTAGGTCTGCGGCGTGTATGGTGATGGCCGGCGGTGGCGGTGCATCAGCGGCGGCCGCCTCGCCACACTCTGCGATGCGAGACATGCGCCGACAATTTACCGACGAGTCGGCGGGTCTTCTGCGACGTCGCCATCGACCGCCCCGAAACACATGAAAACTAGCAAGGCACAGCCACACTATAGGTCCCATGTGCCCGCGCCCGAATGCGTTACGCGTTTGAGGCGGTGCCGACGCCCGTGCGAGGCGACGAGACGGCCACCGCTGCACCTAATGGCAACGGCCGTACACCACCTCGTCGCGCGGGGTCGCGTGCCCACTCATGGTAATGTACGCCGCATGTACATGTGCAGAGTTACTGTCGCGTCGTCGCGTACAACCTACCGTGCTTCACCAAGCTGTAGTACGCGGCGCGCTCGCGCGCCCGCGCGCGCAGCTCGGAATCATCCTACATGTGCCGCTCCGCTGGGCACTCGTCGCCAAACTGCCCGCTCATGTTGGCCTACAGTTCCGGGTAATGTCGCGCGCCACCATTACGGCGCGCGTTAATCCTTAATTGCTAGTAGTTGGGGACCGGCGCCTTGTTTCGTGACACGTCCGGCCTATATCCCGCCGACGTTCGCGCCGTCAACATCTCCCATTCGCGTCCGTTATGCGCTTGCGCCTCGATCGAGGTTCCTTATTAACTTCTCGGCACGAGACCCTTCTACAACCCAATAAGATAGTTTTCGCCTTCGCATGGTCGGCATGCTTGCCGATTGCCCATGCGCTCGCAGTCGTAAACGCCCCGTGTGTAAAACTGGCAAAACCAGACTTGATTGCATGTTTGAAATTATATGAACCGGTTTATGGGGTTTCCCAACCATTTAACTGTCCTAGTGCAACCCGTACGGTCAGTTGGTAGGTGGTTTTAACCGATTAATTTACCGGAACCATTAGGTTGCAGTAAGGGCTGCCCCATCGCCTGCGAGCCCTGCGCTCTCGCCGGCCGGCGGGGTGCTACTTAGGACGTCCACCATCAGCTCGCCTGCCATCTTCCGGCTCGAAGGCTTCGGCAGCGCCCTACCGTTTTCCGTGTCCTCCTTGCAGGCTCCTCCTCCGACACCCCCTTCCCCGCCCTTTCACTGAGCCGTCCTAGCCATGAAATGGCGCTTCTTCTGTGGAAAACATAAGCCTCCTCACCTTTTGGCACAATCAGACCCGATTGCATGTTTGAAACTAATGACCCGCCGTCACGCTGGAAGGCTCTAGCTAACCCACAGGCTGCAACTTTGGGGCGATATCAGGGCCGGCTAGCCAGCTTGCCGTGGGCCAGCCCGGGCACCTAACTGGGGCTTTAACAGCGTTCATGCTCCTTTTTTATCGCCTCCGGGGACAGGCAACAATTAAACCCTTATTTCAGCGTCTCCACGACGGCCGTTTTGGCAGCGATCCAGTTACGGAAAGCCCTGGGTATGCGACGCACTTTTTAGTCAACAAGCAAATTGTCAGAGCATTCTGCAAGACTAATTCAGGCCAGTGGTGAAAATATGGAATATATAAGGATTATTATGCGGTTCGCGATGGCACGTGACAGCCGCGTCTGCGGTGGGCTGCACGTGCCAACCTGGCTGCAGGTACCAGTACCTCAGTAGCGACTACATGGTACAGGTAGCGCTACCAGGTACCTGTAGGGCAGAAGGTAAATTGATTTTTACATCAGGGCTTTCACAAATGCGCATTACAAAATCGGTACCTGTAGGGTAGGAGGTAGTCACGATCTGCTGGTCATACATGATGGGCTCTACTGTCACATGTTACAGCACATAAAAATCCTTAGGGACAAGTGGTCCTGGTTTACCTGTGCCCTGTACAGGATTCCGGCCCTCGCCTGTGGCCCTTTTTTTGTTTTTTCGCCCCCGGGACAGGACTGGTACCAGTGAAACCCTTGCAGCGTCTCTACGACGGCCGTTTAGGCAGCAATCCAGTTACGGAAAGCCCTGGGTAGGCGACGCTCCGTTATAGTCATCAAGCAAATTGCCGAAGCATTTCGCAAGACTAATTGGAGGCCAGTGACGGAATTTCCAACACTGTTGGATCACCGTCTAAAACACTGCCATCAAGATACCCGGCACTGACCACGAAAGGTCCGCCCTACCCGTTTGGGCGTCGGCCCATTCGAGTAATGCGAGTTGGGGCAAGCCCCAACCCGCGGAGCAAAGCATTTCGGGAGTGCGATACATGTGCAACAAAAAAGGCAATGTGAGGGAGGGCCCGACGCCATAGCTGGAAAAATTTCCCATTCCCAGTAAAATCCAGGGCGCCGTGAAGGGAGGGGGGGACCCCGCCCAAAATAAAGGCAGTTAAGTCCTCAGGCGTTGACGCACTAACCTGACTACTAATAAAATCCCTGAACTCCGGAACTAACAACCCAAAATTATGACGGTGATACCCCCACCGCGGGCACTCCACCAACATATGTTCGATAGTCTCAGATTCACCTCCGCCACATGCAGGGCAGTGTTCAAGGAACTGCTCAGGCATGGCATGAATCCGGGCCAATCGGCGGGCAGTGGGAAATACTCGGGTGCGTAATTGTATCATAATGTGCAACCCGGCCACAACCCCCGCGGGGACACCCACACCGTATTGTGGCAACGGGTTTGACGCATAGGACGCCTGGACATATATACCCCAGGTGTTATTGCGTGCTAACGATACCGACGATTCGTAACGCGCCCACACCGATGCCTTTACTAGTTTAGCGGCATCGCGCGCGGCTAGTGACCTCCACTCAAGTGGAAGGTGCGCCCCCTCAGCTAGCCCTACGTTCGCCCTAGCTAGTCGATCTAACCACCGCACAGTCCCCGACGTCCACGTGTTAGGGCGCGCCCGACTTGGCTGATCTACTGAATGGGTTATACATGTATTCAAGTCGGATGCTTTAAGGAACGCCCGAGCCCGTGCCGCAGCGGCCGTAGCCTCTATGGGCGCAATATCCAATTCCCGCATCATCGGTGCAGTGGCTACCCCAGGGGAGTTTTTACCTACCCCAATGAGGCAACGCAAGCACTGATTGAGTACAGTTTGTAATTTATTTGCGCCGCTAGTTCTATCCATGCCCCATACTTCACACCCATAAGTTAAAACCGGCAGTACACAGGTTTTAAAAACCGACACACGCACATTAATAGGGATTATGTCCCGTCCACCGACTAATACCGAATCGAGCGCCTCAATAGCGCGTTTACCCTTCTTAACCCGGTCGTCTACTATGTGTTGCATACCTAAATCCGACTTAATGACCGTACCCAAGTACCTATATTCATTTACAACCGGTACCCGTTCCCCCCCCAAGCTGCCATCGGGCAGCTTGTTCGCGTAACGCGGTCTCGTCGGAATATCGGCCTAATGCCATCACCCTACACTTAAGTACCCCAAACCCCATAAAATGATCCTCCGCCCACTGCGAGAAGTGGGCGAACATGGCATGCAGGTTATCGAACGAGCCTGTGATACCAACAGCGTCGTCCGCGTATAACTGACCTGGCACCCTTAGTGGTTGCCTTGCCGCTAATGTGTCAGTGCACCCTGGTACATCACATCCTAGATGTTCTACCCCATCGAATATATCGTTAATAAATATGTTAAATAGGATGGGGGAAGCGGGGCATCCCTGTCGGAGGCCACGCTCTATGGGTATGGGGTCTGATAGTGTTCCCGGGGCCACCCCTGTCTTGACCCGTACCATACTATCCCTGTATAAAGTTTTAATGAAGGTAAGCATATGACCCGAAACTCCTATGGCTTGTAGTTTTAGGAATAAAAGCTCATGAGGTACGGTGTCATATGCCTTCCTAAAGTCAATAAAACCCGCGTACGTGGGTAGACCTGCCGCTTGGCGACGAGCCGCGATATCGAACAAGCTGGCGACTTGCATGGGGCCCTCCTCATTCCGCATAAAACCCGCTTGCCCTGCCCATAAACCTGTGGCCCTGCTGGGGATGAAGAGCTACTTTTAGCGACTCACGGTATGCTGCGGGACGACGCGGCGGAGATACACCACATGTTTTTTTGTCGTTCAGTAGCCTCGGCCAGGCAAAAACCCACGCTCCCTATCCGTTGCAGGTCGACTTGACGCCCCAGGCGCAGGAAACCTGCTGCCATCCGCTGCGACCAAGGAGCTTACGGGTGATAGCACTCGGCGGCCCTCTTATGCCGCCGACGGCCGCGCAGCATCGGCGGACAGCTTCGGTGGCGTGGCCCCCTTGGGCTATGGAACCAAGGGAGCGCTCGTCCCTGACGGCGCTCCAGCTCATGCAGGCGCTCAACCGCGCGCTCGCCTCCTCGGCCAGCATGCTGACGTCCAGATCATCCGTGGTCCGCCGATTGCGCCCGGGCGAGCTCGCCGAGGACGTCGCTGAGGTTCCGGGCGGCTGGGCGGCGCTGCCGGATGACGTGGCGCGGGACATATTTCAGCGGCTGCTCGCGGACACGTCCCCGACTCCGGCCGACCTCTCCTCCTCCGGCGCCCTCCCCAGCGGCTTCACGGCCTCGGAGACGGGTGCGATGCCGAGGATGTCGGACATCTCGTCTGCTCGGCTGGTATGCCGTGACTGGGCCTCGCAGGCTTCCGCGGTGGCGACGACGCTGCGGCCCAACTCTAAGCCCACCCCCCGACACTGGGCCAGCCGCTTCCACGTGAGCCCCTCCCCCGCCCCCCCCCCCCCCCCCCCCCCGGCACTGCGCGCACATCCCCAGGCTGCACTAGTCAGGCGCTGCTCAATCTGGCTTGCGAATGGCGACGACACTTTCTGCTTGCCCGGTTTCCCATCGCTCATCAATTCGAACAGCCTCCTCCTAGCGACAAAGAGGGGTTGAATTGGCCGGCGAATATCTGGCGCGCGTACCTGCTGGAGGGTGGTCATGGGAGCGGGTCTGGCTGATTCGATGCTTGCTCATCTACGTGCCTTGTATCTGAGGCCCATATAGAGGAGTATGTGTCCTGGCTTGCCCCCCCCCCCCCCCCCCCCCCAAAAAAAACCTGAAAAGGTGTATGTGTGCCTGGTTGTTGACAGCGCCTCCCGCCTCCTTTGAACAGGACCTGCGCACGTTGGATCTGTCCAACGCGAAGAAGTTCCGGCTAGGCAACGCGGACCTGCCCACCCGGGTTTGCGAGTGGTTCGACAACCTGAAACAGCCCAGCACTGCGCCCCCAAAGGCGGCACCCAGCAGCGCCCCGGCGACCACTGCGGGCCTCCGTACTGCCAGCCCAATAGCCTCTCTAAAGCTGGAGGCGCTGTACGCAGCGAACCGGCGCCTGCGTGCCAGCGGTGCGGTGGTTGTGGGCTGCCTGAGCTCGTTGACCACGCTGGACCTCGCGGACGCGATGCTAACTGATGCAGCGCTAGCGGAGCTGCGCCCGCTGTCCAAGCTGCGCTCGCTGGCGCTGAAGGGCAGCCACCGCATGAGCGACTGGGTGCTGCGCGACACGCTGCGCAACTTTACCAGCCTGACGGAGCTCGACCTCATGTGCTGCTACCGCGCGGTCACGGACGTGCAGCTGGAGCGGCTGGAGGCGGCCACCTGCCTGCGCTCGCTCAACCTGCGCGGCTGCGACCGCCTCACACCCGCCGGGCTGGCGCACCTCACGCGCTTCACCGCGCTGGAGAGCCTGGACGTGGGCTGCCTGTCAGCCCTGCGCGACGACACGCTAGGGGCCCTGTCCCGGCTGCCGCACCTACGCGCGCTTGACGTGCGTGCCGCACCTGCCCTCACGGACGGCGGCCTGCTCCACCTGTCACGCCTCACCACGCTGGACAGCCTCAGCTTTGCGCACTGCCATAACATCAGTGCGCACGGCGTGGAGGACCTGCTCCGCTACGACAACCCGCTGCCACGGCTGCGTGTGCTAGACCTCAGCTGGGGGCCCAAACTGCGCGACACCGCGCTGCTCCCCATCGCCAAACTCACGGCGCTGCAGACGCTGCGCCTGCGCAACAGCGGCGCCGTGACGGACGACGGCCTGGACATCCTGGCGGCCATGACGTCCCTCACGCACCTCGACCTCTCCAGCTGCCACGGCCTCACCAACGCCGGCCTCGCCAGGCTGGCGTCCCTGACGGCTCTGCGCCGCCTGGAGCTTGCGGTGTGCGACAACGTTGGGGACTCGGGCATCCGCGCGCTGGCGGCAAACACCGCCCTGGAGTACCTCGATCTGCGCTGCTGCGTTCAGCTGCGCAGCGCCGCTGTCGATGCACTGGCGCGCTTGCCGTGCCTGAAGGGTGTAGACCTCCGGCTCTGCCACGGCATCGGCAAGTCCGCGCGCGCTCGCATCCAGCACCTGCTGGTGGAGGGACCGCCGCTGGTCTGATCCTACTTCGTAGCGTGTACGTGGGTGGCCACCCACGGCACCCCGGAAGCTGCGCGCTGTCGCGTCACGTGTCTGTACCTCCTGCTGCTGCAACGGAACTTGCAACAGCAGGAGCTTGCACCAGCAGTATCAGCGAAGAATAATGGAGCCTGAAGCAGCAGGTGCAACAGTTGTAGCATTAGAGCGTCGCGGCATTTGATAATTCCCTATTTCTAGGCACTTGAAACGGCACTACGGCAGTCATCTTGGGTCAGGGCTGCCTGACAGTATCAACACATGGAGTTCCCCACCAGTGGAGGGCACCGCTGGCAATTTGACCACTGACCACCTATGTAGGTGGTCACCCACGGCACCTCTGGAGGCAACGCGACATCACCACTCGGCGGCACATCCTGCTGAGAAGGAGCTTACAGGAGTCGGAGTTTGCAGTGCCAGCAGTGACAGCAAGTAGCAGCCCGCACAGTCGTGGCATGAAATGTCGTGGCATATGGTGAACTCCCGCTTTCACATGGTGAATTGTCTTGACAATTCGAACTGTGAACAACTGCCACGCGGGGATGTTGTACTTGCTGAATCTGCATGTTGGCGAGCGCGCGCATTCAGCACCGGCTGGTCGAGGAGCGGCCGCTGATGGTCTGACAATAAACTATAAACGTGGGTGGTCACCCACGTCACCCCAGATGTGCCGTGCTTGCCGCTGGCTTAAATTTCCCCCCAGTACAACCTGCAGTAGAAACAGGTTTTTTGGTGAAAGACTGAAAGTAGCGCACCCCCCTTGCGCGAGGCCAGATTGCCAGAATCCCGTACATCCAGCGCGAGGCATCAAGCTGATTATAGTCGTTGAAGGTTGTTGGCCTCACCATTACGGCGTTGCCTCGTATTAAGACTCATAAGGTCTAGCTGATGCGCGATCATGACATGAGCCCCCTAGAACTCGACATCACTCACGATTGCTAAGTAGCGGAGAAGGTCCCCAACGACCATGCGATGCGCAGCAGGACACCGCTGCTGTGGTAAGCGCGATGATGATAGGCTTCCGTGCCGAATTCTTGCCGGATGGCGCCGCGCAACTCACCGGAGGTGGACGTCGCGGTCGATAGTTATTTGATGCGTCAACGAATCGTCTCCACTGATCGGTCGTCGTGTGTCTATGCCCGTACTCCGACGGCCACCTGTCGTGGTCGATCGAGAGCTCGCAGGAGCGGTCCCCCTGCACCTGTGAAACTTGAATTGTTGCAGCCTGTCTCGTTTCGTATGCAATGTGAGGCAGGGCAGGCGGCATTCTATGTGGTAAGCTGGTTCGCGGCGTCAATGAAAAAGTGAGCGGCAGGTGGCCCGCGAAGTTATTTGTTTTATACACCCCTTCACATAAGTTTGGGGTCCCTTTTCGGCAGTCTCAAGACTTCAGAAGTCTAGGGTACCTGAACGTAGGGTATATGAGATGAAACCCTGGAATCTCAGAGGGTTTTATAAGACCTGCATAACGAGTGGCTCAAACCGAAGCTTAAAGACCTTTGACTAGGGTGTCACGCTGCACTTGGTGCGTGGATGGGCGTCGCCTGCAACTGCACCAAAACCAGGGTCGGTATCGCGCACACGCCGACGCGCGTGAATAGACAACCACACGGCGGGATGGCCATGAACGCGTGAGGAAACACATTGGTGAGGGGCTCGGGTGCATTTGGTTGGGGTGCAGCCGTGTGGGTGGCTGCTAGTACATGTCGCGTTGCGATACTGACATGGCATCAGTGTTGGCCACGCTCAGCAACACCCCCTCAGCTTTAAAACGCTATAACTTCTCAGGGTTTGCTCAAAAAACCTTTTTAAAAATACCACGCAATTCCTCGTTTAAATCTGCGTCAAAATCAGTCTTCCAATATCAAAAATCGATTTTTGGGGCCCCGGGAAAAATCCCCAAAGATGATCATCCAAGTTGCCCCTCCCTGCCTCATGTGCCCACCCATGTCGGACGCGTGGCTTTGCGCCAAGTGCGTGTCTAAGCCCCATACTCGGTTGCGCGAGAGCGTTATGTGTGTGGATGACCACGGACCACCAACACTTGGCATGTGCCGCCTCCTAGCGATACACACACCTACCAGCCAAAATGCCATTTTCCACAGCATTTTTCAAGGAATTTCATATTAATTTAAGTCCACGCCCCTACCGCGCCACCCCGCCCACGAAACGGCGCAACTGGCATTCCACCACGCGCCCCCATAGTAGAGCATTGCCCTACGCCAAGGGGGCCATCGAACGCCTCTCCTACGTGCGTTCGCCACAGAAACAGTAGCATTTTCACCCCAAAACTGCCCCCCCACAGTGGCCAACTTGTCGTTGGCTGGGGTGTCAGGTCGTGCCTATAGCGACATGCTTTCAGTGGCCTACACGCACGGTGTGTGCAACTTATGCCAAGGGCCGTATTCACCGAGTTTGGTGCGACGAGTGCCGCTATTTCCATAGGTTTGGACGGTTGGCGCAACCCACAATTTTCTAGCGCCAACGCATCATGCAATGATTTCGCGTTTCTTCAAGGGCGCCCACAAATGATCGTGTTGTCGCGCGGGTGGGTATAAAGCGCACAATAGGCGCTTGCCCGAACTATTCCCACTGTAGTTGGCATGTATGCACATGCAGCCGGCGTTATCCTCGCCCATGCATGCGCTTTGCGATCGAAAATGCAAAACCCGGACTTATGTGGAGGGGTGTATTTCACAGCAGGACACATAAGCATGTTTTTATGGGTGTGAATTCATCGCTTGCTGGGGCGCTTCTAGTCGGATACCCCACGCAAAATCTATGCTGCCGCTGCGAGGTTTCGAAGGGGGGGGGGGGGGGGGGGGGGGGGGGGGGGGCTGTGTGGTTTGCCGATAAGACTTTTGGCTTAGGTTACGGAGTCATCTAGATAAGTAGGGCGGGAGCCTGTCGACAGCCCGCAAGAACATAAAGCGCGAAGTGAGTGAGGGCGGGAGAGACGCGGCCCGCCACATGGTAGATGGAAGACGGGGACAGCAGACAGCCCGTTAGTTTTTATAAGAATTCTACCTCGAGTGGGGTCGACTGACAGCGTCGTGCTAGAGTTGACCGTGCTCGTTTGTACGACGGCAGTTTCTCTCTCAATCAAATTCCGTTTGTTGAAGCACACTCTTACTACCGTGTTTTCAGTACGATGTATAGCTACGTGCGTTGCATGCGTGCCACATTTGCAACGTGTCGTACGCGGGCGAGCGCGTAGTGGTCGCCAGGCGGAAGGAAACCCCAACTACTGGTAGTGATTATTTCAAACGGGGGATGCTTGGGGGGGGGGGGGGGGGGGAGGGGGGGCTATGTGGTTTGCCGAGCTCAATCTTGGGGCACGACGCAGGAGGGCGCCGGCCGGCCCGAGGGGCAGACGAGGGGCGGTAAAAAGGCCGGGGCCGGGCACCGGGCCCAAGGGGAGCCGAATAAAGGCGACCACTAGCCACTTGGGAGAACCGACGCCAGCACGCATGCCGAGGCAGCCGGGCGCGAAGAGGTCCGGGGAGGGCGGGAAGACAATCACCTCGGATGCCATTTCGGAAAGGCGCTTGTGCCAGCTGCAGTCGGGCCAGTAGGGCGCGATGATGGTGGCCGCCGCGCCGGAGGTGCGGAGTTTGGTGATGAGGTCGTCGATGAGGCCCCAGGGAAGGTTGCACCAGTTGTGCTCACGACGCCACGCGCCATCGGAGAGGCGCAGGCTGTTGGTAGTCTCACTGCAAGGGTCACGCTAGCGGGAATTGTAGCGTGGGAGCCGCGCGTTCTCCATGGTAGCGAAGCGGTCGATGGTGTGACGCCCCCAGATGTTGTCGAAGTGGTTGAAGTGGCGTAGGTTGAAGGCCCAGTCGTCGTAGTCAATCTCGCGGCTGAGGCGGATAGCCCAAATGTTCGCCATGGTCTTGATGTAGCGCGCACGGATGGTGATGTCGTCGGAGTCTAGGATGAAGTACAGTTTTCGTAGCTCTGCCATGAGCAAAGTGGAGCGTGAGGAAAGTTTAGCGAAGATGTGGACCACTCCCATGTTGTCCTCGTGGAGCAGTACACATCGACCGCGCAGCTCCGAGAGGATCGAAGGTGAGCACGGCGTACCGGACAGCCTTTAGCTCCTGGTAAGTGATGTGCAGCTCGCGGTCGCAGTCCTACCAGAAACCGCGCGCCTCGGTGGTCTTGTTGAGGACGGTGTCCCACTTGTAGCCGGAGCTGTTGACATGCATGTAGGCCGTCTTCACGGGCTTGTAGATGGAGCGCGGCCGTTGATGTGTTTGGGGACCGCCACCCAGCACCAGTCGAGGTCGCGTCGGAGTTGGTTCGGGATCTTGACGCACCTGCTCTAGCACGAGTCCTTCGTGTGGAGCACGTCGTGCAGCTCATCACGCAAGTAGAACCGCCGGCTTGATGGCCAGGAACAAGAACTAGGCACGACATGCCAGCGATGCGAGTTCTCGCAAAGGCAACCATCGTTTGTCTCGCTTAGCACGGCGGATGAGGCCGAGGGCTGTAGCATCGAGTGAATCGAGTTTCCGAGGGGGGGGGGGGGGGGGGGGGTGAATCGTACCGTTATGTGAGTCGAGCTCCATGCCGAGGTGTTCTAGTCGTTGTACCGGCTCCCACTGACCCTTGTCGGGTTGTCGTATGATACTTAGCCTTTCGAGCAGGGAGGTGAGTCAGCCGCGCACGGGGTAGGTTTGCGCCCGACTGGACGCAAAGAACAGGCAATCGTCCATACATGGGAGCATGCGGCAGCCCCGGAAGTGGCTGCGCAGCGCCTGACGTCGTCGCCCCATGCTGAGCTTGGTGCGACGCACCCTTGGGAGGATATTGCGACGTCATGGCACCGCACATGGCGGTTTAACGCCGCAGTGAGAGAGCAAAAGTAGTAGAGGCTCGTTCAGGCTCCAGCCCATGGGAAGCCCCGCCATCCGGTAGAGCTTGCCTCGGCAGTCGACGGTGAAATAGTCTCGGTCCTCGGGAGCAATGCCGATGGCGTAGAAGCCGTCATGTAGGTCCATGGAGAGCCGGGCCAGGTGACGTAGTCGAGTGCGGGTCTCGAAACTTAGGTCCCGCTTTTCGTAGTACCGGTTGAGGGGCCTTAGGTCGATGATGAGCCGCCACTTGTTGACAAGCAACCGGCTTAGGGACGAGGAACACCCGAGAGACCCACCGCGAGCAGTGGCCTTCCTGCCACGCTCCGCTAGCCAGCAAGCGAGCTAGCTCGCCGTCCATGAAGCGTAGTTGGTCGGGAGTGGCGTCCTCCTTTGAGGCCCCTGATGAAAGGGGCCCGGTGGCCCATTCTTGAACGGGATACGCACGCCGTTGCGGATCATGGCAACGACCATGCGTCCAGCGCCGATGTCCGCCCAGGCATGTCGGTGGCGTCGCACCCGGTGGCGCATGCAGTTGGACTCGGGAGCGCACGAGTCGGCGCGCGAGCCGGAGACCGCATGATTTTGCGCTTGGCGCGTAGGTGGTCGTCCTCGCTCGGGAGCGTTATTGACCACCCTAGGCCGCGTGCCCGTCGTGCGCCGAGGCATGAAAAGCCGATGACCACAGGAAGCAACTCGTTCGGTCACGGTAGTCGTTTCGGCCACCGGCCGGACACGGAATCGCTACCAGTTCCGGGGTGGGAGTTTGAATCGGCCATCTAGGCCGAGGCGCCGGGCAGTCGACGCCAAGATGGAGCGTGCCATGAGCGTCAGACACGCAGATGGGGCCACCAATACTACCAAGCAACCCGCGCAACATACGCGATCGGGATGGGGGGCTCGAAGAGATGAGGGGGGTGTCTTAGCGCTCGCCTTTCGAGGGTGCGATTAAAAGTCGTCAGCTGTCAGCCGACCGGCAGAAGTCGGCTATTCGCACCCAAGAAGACGGTCCCGGCGCGGTCGGAGACGGCGGATCTTCACACGGGGATTGGGCGTGCGGGGAAGTTAAAGCGTCTTGCAAGGGACGAACCCGCTAGCATCGACGCGGCCCGCCACATGGTAGGCGGGGCGCAAAGATGGAAGACGGGGACAGCCCGCTACTTTTTAAATAAGAATTCTACCTCGAGTGGGGTCGACTCACAACGTCGTGCTGAAGTTGACCGACGTGCTCGTTTGTACGACAGTTTCTCTCTCATTCAGATTTCGGGTGTTGAAGCACACTAGTACTACCGTGTTCTTAGTACGATGTATAGCTGCGTGCGTTGCATGCGTGCCACATTTATAACATGTACGCGTACGTGTACGTGTACGTGTACGTGTAGGCGAGGCCGCCAGGCGGGGGGGGGGAACCCCCAGTACTAATAGTATAAAACTAAACTCATGAAGGAGCGTGCACATGGTGTGCTAGGGTACGTCAATCCCACGCGGCGTGCGGTGCGCGCGCCGCAGCTCTCATCATTTGGCGATATCATCAGTGTAACATGATGTGTTGGAAACCGAGGTTGTCGCGAGTTTTGTATATCGCACGGCGCGCCTGCGGCACGTGCACATAAATAATAAATGTGTTTTTCTTCCTTCGTCGTCAGATACATAATGTGCTAGCCACCTTGTTGACATTAGTGTTGTTGCCACTGCTGCACACCAGACAATGTAGCTAGGGTATGTGTATTAGTACTTAAGCACATATCTGAGTGGTACGAGCACCGCGCTACGCACGCGCCGCGGGCACCGCATCGCGCAAGCCATGTATTAGGCGTACGGCGCTCCGGGCCTGCTCACTTCTCTATAACCAGACACTCTCCCGGCTATGGGCTTCCGCTTCCCAGCCCCGGCTCATGCCGGGAGGTGCGACATGGACCAGCTCGTCGGTTGCGGGGAGGTTGCGCATGACGCACCTACCCTGTGCTGCTCGGTGCATGGTTTAGCGTATATGGTCAGCTAGCGGGCTGAATGCGACATTCGCAAACTGGACGTTCGACAACATGCAAACTAATTGCAACAATCTTATTGCAACTACGCAGACAGAAATCCAACACATATCGCTGTTTTATAAGATTCTGGATATGAGTAGCGCAGTGAAAAGCCCGTGAGAAGGGCTTTCTAAACCACTCATTGTCGCGCCATTATGATAAAACGGCGAAATGACGCTATGGCCTGAGTGTCAAAGACCCCCCTACTCTGTTTTGCCAGCCATCCAACTCATTGTGGGCGGTGGACGCGCTTTATGGAGGCATGTAATATGCCACTCTAAGCAAGCTCCCATGCGCAAGGACTTCTTGGATGCTGGGTTTCCACGTCGCGTCGACCCCGTCGTCATTCGGGCTCCTTCCCTTTGATCATGGGTGACGCTACAACATGCGCGCGGATATGTGAGCTATAGCCGTGACATTGTCGTTGATGGAGGCGAGCCCGCGCATATATACAGCCCACGGTGCAAGTGGTATAAGCATGCCCTTGGCGGGGAATCGAAATCACTTTATGTATACTGCTTTCACCCAGCGAGGCGCAGCCAACGGCGCATATCTTGCAGCTTGGATACTTGTGGGATTGAAAATTGCGCGGAAAACTGTATGCAACATTGGCACACTGTCATGGAAATGCCCATAAATTATTGCTACGGCAGCATGCATTGATTGGGCTTAAACTTATTGCGAGTCATACATCCCATAAATATGTACACCCACTACCTCCGAAAGCGGCGCGCGTTCAAATGTGACGGACGGGAGCTACACCGCGACCATGTGCGTTGACCGTGTTCGGCGATTCTAGCCTTCTGCCAGACAACGCCATTGCGGAAAAACTTTTGTTAGTACAAGTAGTGCGAAACCCGGACGAAACCGCTCTACGCGCTTTAATTTGCGGCCCCGGTGTGGGTTAGTCAGGGGCGGGCCCTTCCCTAATGCTACTAGGTAAAGGCATTTTGTCAAGATGAAAACTTGATTCAGTTCTATCAAATTTCAAAATCTTCCGGGCGAACCATGCAAGTTATATTATGCCCCGGCTGCACGAACACGCATATGGTCCACTCATGAAAGCGCGTAGTGTGCGTGCAACCCTCTGAAGGCCAAGTCCCAATAATCTAACGGGCGGGACCCCGTCTCCTTTCTTTCAGGTTTAATTTTGTTAGTGGCATTGCAACCCCCCTCCCGTCCCTATCCGTACCCTATTCCATCACCCTGCCCAATAGGGTTCCCCCATGTTGTATAGCCTTTTACAGACCCGGCCAGCCTCCTACCATAGCTGCCACCCGCTATCCACGCTTGGTGCGGCTTCGACGGCGCTTCTTATTGTATATATGCGTGGCCGTCCTCCGCTAGTTGGGCACAGCCCAACTAGGGCAACGCCGCTTTGTTGCCCCTCCCCCATCACCGGGTCATTCTCCCGTAGTAGAGCCGCCACGCACGGGTTGAGGCAGCCTAGGCGTCCCGCCCGCCGCGCGCGTCACGAATGTTGGAGTCTGACCCGGCAAGGAGGCGCTGCGGCGACATATAGCATATCATGGAGAGGTCCTCCTACTTAGAGTCGCCGAGCCAGTGGAGGGGAGCGAGAGTTGCGTCCAACATGTTGTTGTCCGCCTCCTCCCCGTGCAGCTCGCGACTCCTGAAAGGACGAGCGTGTCTTCTTCAGTCTGAGTGTGCTCATCGCGGGGAGTAGGGGGAGCGGGGGTGGCTCGCTATTGAACCGGTGCGAGGGTGGGTGGCTCTCGCGGACCGGGAGAGGCGGAAGGGAGTGTAGCTTTCTTCCTTTCCGTAGGTCTTGCGTCATGGCTCGGAGTCGTTGGAGCAGGAGTGGTCGGGGCGAGGACACTCGTTCACGGGCCTGCGCCTATGCAGGCAATGCACTGCGCCGGACCACTTTGTCCGAGCCCGAGCTCGGCCGGCTCGCGGCGGAGACGTAAAGGGGTGTGGGGGTGCTCCCCTTGGCTTCCGGGTTCCACGAGGATTGAGTCATGTGGCGTTCCGACGGGCTGCGGGAGCGGTGGCGCTCGCCCTCCGGAGTCGCTCGGCGACTCCGCGCAGTAGCACCGCAACTGGCCGCTTTGTCGATCCGGCCGGTGAGATGTTGTTATCGAGTAGGCACGGTTGCGGCGGCACTCGTCCCAGGCTGAGCGGGGGGCACCCGGATGGCATCATGTGGGGCAAGGTCGATCCTAGTATAACCTCCCTTGCCACATGTCATGGTTGCACTAGGCTCCCGCACCACTTCGTAATTATACTGTAATATACCATGTACTTATCATGTAATCTTACCATTAATATAATGACACTCGCATGTAGTCATTACGTGACGTACTCGTAATCTGCATCATCAGGCCCACATCACTCATCATCACGACGCATCATCATCATAGGAGTTATAGGAGTAACATGCCCCCGCGGGCTCTGGCCGCTGGTGGACGTTTGCGCTGTGCTGTGGGTGTTCTGCGCGGTTGCGCGCGTGCGTCGCGTCGCCGCTCTTCCTTGCGGAGAGCCTTGGACGGTCGGGTTTTAATCTCGCCAGCCCGCGAGGAATGATTTGTTCACGCGGGTCGGGAAGTAGCCGCGGTTGCCTTTGTTTGCGCGAGTGGTGTGGGGGCCAATTTTTGCCCCCGCCACGATCGTCGAGGTTGACGACCGAACCCGTCGCATAGCTATATCGTATAGCTAGGCGACGGATGTTGACGAGAACTTGGCGAGTCGCGGCCGCCCTCGTCGCGACTTCTCTCTGCCACGACCAGCTTCCACCGCTCCCCGCCGCTCCCGGCCCGCGCGACTCAGCTAGCGCAGCCCTAGCGCGCGCTAGCCTCCCGGCATGTCTTGTAATTGTACCGCCGTAATGGCCCGTAATCTATCGAGATTGTCGGGCTTCTAGATCCAATCTCCGTTTGTCCGCCCGGGATTCGGAACAGATCGCTATTTCAATTCCAACATCGGTGCTACTTATCTAGGACGGATGGATGCAATATGTGTACAGTATTTCTCCATGAGGCAGTGTACACGCAACAATAGAGGCCTTCCGGTGAAATATACGGTCTTGCCGGTTTTTTGCGCCAGCCGTCAGGCAGCGGCCCACCAAGAGCGGAGGATCCCGGGTGCTGTGGGAGATCATTTGGCAGCAACACCCCCACCTCCACTTACGTGGTTGGCGCTGATAACCCCAAGACCCGTGCCCGCCTGGGCACGGCAGAGGGCTGGGCGGGGTGGCCGGTTGTGGCGAGTCATCGGATCTTGTGACGAAATGGGAGCCCTACGGAGGGTTTTTCAAATAGTACTCGTAGTACCGGTAGAGCGCTTGCTGCAAGCGCCGCCGGACAGCAGCCATGTACGCACGGGGTCTGCTTAAATAATTCATGTACGGCCTCAGTCTTACGTCGGCCTCTCCGAGGTTCGCCTATGGGTGGGGAGGGGTGTGTCAACGACTCGGACGGAGGCAGCCTAACCGCGAGGGTTGTTCGAAATAAACTCGCGCTCTCGTACCTCGTTACGACCCGCGACCGACTTGCAGAAGATTTGGCGTACCCCCCCCCCCCCCCCCCCCCCACACACACACCCGTATGTGTTCCACCTATGAGTCACTCGAATCCCGGTTCAATACGGCGGAGTGTTTGGCAGCGCCCTGCGGCCGACCCGTTCGAAACACCTAGGAAACCCTCAGCCGTTTCGTGCGACCGGGCGAGCACGAGTAGACGCGAGCCCGTCCCTTTACGCCGGGGCGGACGCTTCGGGGGCGGAGAGGCCGGGCTTGGCAGCGACTCGAGGGCCAGGACACATGAGCCGGATTGCCATGATGGAGTCGCGGCCATGCAGCGGAGGGAGTCAGCTGGCGGCCAGCCCGGGCTGACCCAAGACGGGTGGCTACAACGACGAGGCGAGATGCGGCGGCGAGCGGTGCGTATGCGAACAGGACCGGCGGCATGCCGACCACGGAACGACGACATGGGGGGCGGGGGGGGAGGTGCTCGCCTTTCCAACTCCATCAATCTCCCTTGGGGGTACTACCGCAAGAGCTCAATCGGGCGAGATGGACGCAGCATCGGCGGAGCGCGGCCGAAGCTGGCGGACTGCCACAGCCGGCGCGGTGGGGCGATCGGCGCCGTAACCTGCGGGATATTTTCAGCGAGGGCGGCAGGTGGAGCCAAGACGCAGGACGGCGACCGTAAACTGCGCGGTGCCGGTGCATACTGACGTACAAGAGATTATTTTCAGGGGTGGGGCGAGTACGGCATTGGCAATCCCCGTACGGCCAACTAGCGGTAGTCGTGCCCGAAGTGGCGACTGCCCGTACGTAGTTATCCGGAAAAAAACACGGCTGCTAATCATCGCGTGATGGAAGGAGGCGGGGCTTGGAAACGAAATATGATGGCCGGAAGCTTGAGCTGTAATTATGCTATATGTGCTCCCGACTATGATTAAAGATGGCATGCCCTAAGAACAACTCAGTCTGAGCGGTGGAGAGCAGCAACAGGCTAGCATGTTGTTATAAACAATTTCGAATTCCACTTCGGTTTCTTTAATCGTGGGATTTCGACGAGATTTCGTGGAAAAAGCCGCTTGTGTGGCTAGACCTTCCGGTCTCGATGAGTGTCTTTTCTGGTACGGGGTAAACAGGAGATCCCACTCGCAGGGAATTGTGTTGGGGTGACGCGCAACGGAATCCGCTGCGATAGCTTAATTTGCGATTCGTTGGACAAGTGCACCATCGTAGTGATGATCTCAACAAACCCCCGGTAGGATCCGGATCTTGGTGGCTGAGTTATATGCCAAATAAAAGCGGAGGCCCTTCGGAGACAATAACTCTTACCTTGAGGGTACGTCAGATCGACATGAACGAGGGGGCAAGTTGCGTTTCTGAGCAGTGCTGATTTACAAATCGGCTTCCGTGCGATGCTATCCAAGCTGCCGCGATCGCTTCAACGGCGGTCTTGTAGTTGACCGGCACGCCTCCAACACGAAAGCTAGCCTCGACCGGGAGTACGAAAAGTGTATCCTTGCGCTCAACTAGTGGTAGGTATAGGCGTTCCGTCCAAAGTTCCGCCCCCCATCTCGGGTTGGCGATATGGCAGTAGTGGCAGACCGCGGCAAAGCGAAGGGCCACGCCCGGCCCGGCCCGCGCCGCGGGGCCCGGTCGGGTGGCCGAGTGGTTTGCCGCGCTGTACACTACATATTTCTTTAAATTTGGAGCACTTCCATAGGGTGTTCCGGTGTCGAGCAGAGTAGGTACGTATCCGCCTGACAGCAAAGAGAGCTATAGCAAAGAGCACGGCAAGACACGACGCCGTGCCGCACCTCCGTCCGGAGCGAAATCGCGGACAAAAAACCCTTAATGCAAAACGTACCATATTTTATAGCTCCCGTACCAGGGTTTCTTTGCAATCGGGGTTTTTTGGAAGGGTTAGCCGGTTTTTTTCGCGCCATGATTGTAGCCGGAAACAATACGAACGACTACGTACAATGCTGCCATGCAGCGATGACAACCCGGCCATGATAGTCGCAACAAAAGGTCTCTAGTAGTATAGATAGGAGAAATGGCGCCATTTCTTTTCCTCCCCTATTCGAACATTATGGGCTTAATTGGTCGTGGTACTGGACTTAACTACATGGACTCCATGATTGGTGGTATTGATAGCAGGCGGCGCGCGGGCGTGCGGCTTATTTTTTTAATTTTTAAGCGATGTGTTCACCTCAAGGCGGGGGTTGATCTCAGGAGCGCGACGGCCGAGCGGCCTCGCTGCTTGGCCGTGGCCGGTGGAGCGCAGCGCTGGAGCAGGTTAGGAGTCCCGGGGGAGAATAATGGCGGGAACATGCGCATATACGGGCGGTCACGTGATCACGGGTTTCTGCGGCCGGGCTAGCAAGTACAGGTTGGCGCCCTTGTACGAGCGTAAACCCCCGTATGACTCACGTGTAGTATATATACCATCGATGCAAAATTAGTATCTCGCAGTCTCGGACCGTGCATATAGTGCTCATGCCTCCGGAAACGGTACAAAACCTTCAACCCCTGCGATGTCGTTGCTACTATATGCCAAGCTAAAGGTCTCCAGTACTCGTATTGACGGCTAGCGGATGCCCTGAAGTCGCCGCCTTACTGGTGGTCTGATGACCCGCTGATACCGCCGGCAACCTTCAAGCACCCGATGACTTTCATCACACATATAACCACTCATGTATATGATCATCACTACCCTCCTATATGACAACCCGCCATATATGACCCTCCTTCTCCCGCCCCTGGCCTCTCTCGCGCGCCTTCTGCATTCGAGGATACCCGTCAGGTGATGGGTTTGAACGTCAGGTCGTCGTCGACGAGTCGCGTGTCGCCCGTGGGGTCCCTCTCCTGGCAGGTCCCTCCCGGGCGACTCCTTCCATATGTATCATCGCAGTGACTAATTACCGACCACAAGATGGTCGAAGAGCGCCGGCAAGGCGGCGTCTGTCGAGGGTGTCGAGAAATATGCCATTGCTCAAGAACGCACCGAGGCGATGAAGCGTCGTGTGGCGGACGTTGTGAGGTTGATGCAACTTATCCATGAGCAGCTCTCCCGGTTCTTCGTTATCCAAGAGACTCCTTTGCCGTTGCTGCCGCCGGCGAAGAGGACGCCATTATTACGGGCTGGAACGAGCCCCGTGCCGGTGGTACTAGCCAAGATGTCCGCGCGACCTTCGCTTTCTCCAACGAACCCCCCTACCTGAATTGATTGGAAAACCGCCCTCGCTATTGCTCTGCCAGGTTTCGAGAACGGACTACCCCCCAATAGCATGCGGCGCGCCCTAGGCTCTTTCCCATCGCCCTCGACCGCGTGCTCGAGTACCTGCTTGGTAACTCTAGTCTTCAACCGGCAGCGGACGAGTACTACCACGTTGTGTGTTCCGGGGCCTTCATCGCCGGCGCGTCCGTCGAGCTGCAAAAGTTGCTAGCTACGGAATGCGTCACCGACGGATTTACGCCCACATTCGGTCAGCGGTTCGAGGCCGTCGTCCGCCACATCACGCACGGAGGCCATCGACGACTGCCATCGGTTCTGCTTGGCCTACCGTCGCAAGCACTACGGGGACACGCAGATGCACAACGGCGACACCTTCGCCCTCGACGTCGTGCGCGAATGCTACCTCCGTCCCGGCACCGAGAACATGGGGTCACCCAACTTCACCGAAGTGCGGGGCTCTACAAGGACCGCAACTTCGACGCAAACATAGCGAGTGCGGTGAAGACGACGTCTGCTCGTCAGCGCTTCGGCGGTGGCCATCGGCGCAACGACCGCGACCGGGATGCCGGCGGCGGCAACTTCCAGACCGTGCAACTTTCAGATGACCGTGTGCCCGGCGCGCGAAGCTCCGGCGCCATAAACTGCCTTCGCCAAGGACACCGCCAAGGACGACGGTAAGAGCAAGGCGAAGGCCGCGAGACCTCGGCGGCCGACAAGGCCGAATGATGCTGGGGTGCTCCGCTGTGTGGCCCCCGTGTGGTCCCATGCAACAGCGTTTGGAGGACACGCCTCCGGGCGTAGTGCCTTCCGAGCGACGATGCACTAGAGTCGTCGGCATGAGATAGAATCCCTGACTACATAGCCGCTTGTCCGGGTCGTCATTCTCCCACTACTCTTGCCCGAGTCAACCCCTACCTCCGGCTTCAACATGCCCTTCTACATAACGAGTATACGCCGGCTCCCCGTTTTTGGCGCGCCCATCCCGACCTGCTGCGCTAACACTCTTTGCCCGCCGCTCGCAGACTCTTTTGCCCATCCATACCTGCCCGCACAACTATCTCGTGCGCAGACTGCCGAGTCATGTACTCGCGGGGCGCTCGTAAAGAAGTGGGCGGCTACATCACCCGCCTGCCTTCCTAGCATCATTTTCGTGCTACACCTGGCCCATCGTAACGGCCCGGCTGACGCCGCCGACCAACCCAACGGCGGCGTACGGCGCGTTTCGGCGTGTCCGTCGTTCCACAAAGCTGCCTACGTACTTCATCGCGGACGCCGAGGCGAAAGCTCCCTGGAGCGAGCTCATGCGAGGCAGCATCAAAGTCATGTACGGCACGGATGACTGGGGTGCCAAGGTCATGGACCTACTGAGTAACTCACGGCCATCACGTACACAAAATGCGAGGGCAAGATTCGCCTCTTCGCCGAGTCTTGTATCCACAAAGAAGGCATCTCTATGCTATAAACTGCACTGAGGCGACGTGCGTCCGCTACCTCGCTCGCCTAGATAGCGGAGCGCGGCACCATCGGTGCCAGCTCATCCTTGCACCCCTACCTCTCTGCCATCAACACGCAACTTCCTGCGTCATACCGGTCGCGACGACGCCCCGGCTACCGAACCAACCATCATCGACATGAAGCGCGCGCTCCAACTCCGCCACCTCACCATCGGCAAGGAGCTTTCCCCCCGCGCCCCCTTGCCGTGCAACGTCATCACTAACCTCCTCGACGATCTTGCCGCCCTCCTTACGTCTATCACCGACTACGGCGACATCCTCCGCGACGGCGTTGCCGTGTGCTCGACGTTCATGGTTTCCTCCTGCGGCGAGTCTAGTGGCTACTGTCGAATTCACGAAATGGCCGTCGACGCCCACATCGTCACTCCTTTCGTCAACCGAGAGAAAGCGGGCCACCGCAAGCATCGAGAGGGATTCCAGCCCCTACTCTAAATCGTTGCTACCGCCGTGCCCGCTTGGGCAGCCCTCCTGCACCGCTTTATATCGCCTACCGCGACGCCGTGTTTCGGGCTCTCCCCTACTCCGCCAAACAACCCGCGACCGGTTCTGGGCGCTCCCCGGCGATGGCGCCACACCGCCCCTCATGTGGAACGCCGCTGCCGCCCTCGGCGACTGGCCCAAGCGAGCCGGTGGCCGCTTTCATCGAGCCCCCCCCCCCCCCCCCCCCCGCGCGCGGAAGGCTTTGTGTGAACCTCGCACTCCTTGCGATAGGGCGCGCCGTTGGGCGCAAACGCAGCTAGCGTGCCCCTCGGCAAAATCCGCCGCTGGGGCGGATGGGCCCGCAATTTTGCAGTTATCGACGACTATCTTCGAAAACCCATATTTCAAAAGCCGTTAGATTTTTAGCCGCAAAATCGACTTCCAAGATTATTTTGCCGATCTAGGAGACAGCGCACGCGATCTGCGATTTTACTCCATGCTACTCGAGTGATATTGATATTGATTACAACGTGCTAGTCTGTTGCTCTCAGCCGCTTGGACTGAGTTGCTCTTACGGCCTGCCATCTCACAACCATAGTAGGGAACACATAAAGCGTAATTACAGCTCAGGCTTCCGGCCATCCTCTTTCGTTTCCAAGCCCCGC
This sequence comes from Tetraselmis striata, assembly GCA_006384855.1. Taxonomy (NCBI): domain Eukaryota; kingdom Viridiplantae; phylum Chlorophyta; class Chlorodendrophyceae; order Chlorodendrales; family Chlorodendraceae; genus Tetraselmis; species Tetraselmis striata. The sequence continues at coordinate 24,264 of VCJN01000408.1, forward strand.
CTCCTTCCATCACGTGATCAATAGTAGTGTTATTTTCGGATAACTACGGGTAGTCGCCAATATGAGCGACTACCGCTAATTGGCAGAACGAGATTACGAATGCAGTACTCGCCCCACCCCCGAATAGGTGTTCTTGTACATTGGTAATGCACCGGCACCGCGCAATCTTCGGTCGTCGTGAGTCTTGGCTCCACCTGCCAAGTCGGGTCTTCGGGGCGGGCATGGCGCGAATCGTCGAGCCCGCCGCGTGGACCGGACCCGGACGCTCGACGCCGTCGTTTGTCCGTCTCCAGACGCCGGACGATCGCCGCCGTTTCGTCGACAGACGCCGGGCCCCGGGTCGGCGGGTCGGCGGACTCGGGGATGTACAATGTAGGGACTACTACGATTGATCCTTGCGGCTCTCTGGATTCCACACTCATGCGACGGGTGTACTTGATGTCCTACCATATTAATTACGAGGTGAGTCTGTCTGTATGCGAGTCTGTCTGTCTGTCTGTCGTCGAGATTCGGAACGGTTTTGCATAGATAATTAGATATATCGACAATGTATCCGTTATAGGTTCCGTCATAATTCCGCGCATTATGCCAAAATAACCATCGCGGCGCTTAGCTACTATTGACTACCTGCACCGGTACGGGTACCGGCCGCCCGGACGCCGCTGGTCGGGCCGGTCGTCGCCGTTCATCCGTCGCCGGACGCCGGGCGACCGTCGCCCATCCGCCTCGCCGCCCCTCCGTCGATGGACGCCAGGCCCCGGGTCGGCGGGTCGGCGGACGCGGGGCTGTACAATGTAGCGACAACTACGATTGATCCTTGCGGCTCTCTGGATTCCACACTCACGCAACGGGTCTACTTGTGGTAGGATATATATACCTGGATATGGGATGATGGGCGGGTGATGGAGCGGCGGAATTGGCGGCAGTCGCAAAGCTGTATGTATATGTGGCTCGCGGGCTGGCCCGGAAGGCCCAGGACACATCCGGATGGGCCCAGAAGGCCCTCGATGCCAATCTAGGACGTCGTACATGTCCTCGTTTTGTCCTAGATTTGCGCTAAATCCACGACGTCCTAGAGTAATTCTACGATCTAGCAGCTTTTCGAATGTGGGGTTCTCCTAGATTAGGCCTATATGACACGGGACATGTTCTACCGGTAGACCGCTCTACCGCCGTAATTTCTACACGTACAGCGCACCACGTCGCAAAAAGCAAATGGCCACTAGCCAATCACCATGTAGTATTTTCACTTTTTCAGTTCCTTTTTGAGCCCTCAGAACGGTATGACCAGCTGGTATGACACGGAAACAGCTCTACCGGTCAAACTAGCCGCTACCGCCTTACCGAGCATCGCAGGACCAGCCGCACTTGCTGCTCGGTCTCCTGGGCTCAAGTCGGTTGACCGCTGTCCGCCGCGACATGAGATCCAGATGGAGACGGGTCAGCGAGGCCAGCGGGGCGATGCCCTTCCGGTCGAAACACGCTAGGAGGCAGCGCCCCGCTGGGCGCACCGGATGGCGAGACGTGCCGCTTGGACAACGGCATGGCGCCCGGCGCCCACGGCGCCCGAAAGGATCCACACCTGGCCGCTTGACCGGCCGCTCGTGGGTCCTTGCGGGGGGATTCCGGGCGCGCAGCCACGGCCGTGAGGCGTGGGATCCGTGTACCGCCCGCGAAAAGTTTCGGTGGGACTACAGGGAGCGGCGGGCGAGGGGTAGCGCGATGAAGGTGGATTCGCCAGCGACAGGGTGCCGCGTTCAAAATAGAGCGGTAGAGCGGTAGAGCGGGGGGTGGCATCGGTAGCTACCGATGCTATCCTACCGCCGAAATGCTAGACCGGTCGACCGCTCTAGGGGTGACCGCTCTACGGCCGAAATGCACTTTTTGCGACGTGGCGCGCTGTGCGCGAATAAATTACGGCGGTAGAGCGGTCTACCGGTAGAGCCCGTCCCGTGTCATACAGGCCTTAGCGGCGAATACACGACTACTGTATAGCCGATCATCGTTTTTTTTGAAATGTGGGCTTAATAAAAATGAGTACAGGGTACATCGACCCGACCACGCTTCGAGCGTGCTACTACGGGTAAGGATTACTTATACCCGATGACCCAATGATGCTGACTACCCGCCGACCCGCGCCGATGAGACGCCGCGGTAAGGGTACTTGTGCGGGTGCCTGCTGATACACGCGCTACTCTACGTAGCACTGCGTGAGTGCGTACAGGGTAGTACCTTTGCACCCGTTGCTGAAGCTGCACAGCACGTCCGAGGATCACCCACAAACACACGTGCACGCGTGGTCCTGACTCTGAACCGTGTGCGCATCACTCATCCATCCCGCCTCATGCGCGGGATGCGGGCCGCTTTTAGTCGGCTTGCTGTGTTGATTTTCTAGTACTACTTTTTGTAGTAGGTGGATTGTTACTGCCCTTTTGTAATTCACACCTGTAGGGATCTACGCACTCATCACCGATGATATCACGATATGACTCCCATCAGTACCGCCTTCGCTAGACCATCAACGAATATACAAACGACGGTCAACGCGACCAGTACCTGCAGGTACGCGGTACCGGTAGCGACTACCCATAACAGGAACGACGCCGGCGGTGCAAGCGCCGCCAGCGGATGTCAGCACCAGCACCAGCGCGACCTTGCCGGCGCGCACCGACCTAGCAGCGACTAATCCTGGCCTGGCGACGGCTGTTCGGTGCCCCATAGATCAGCTTGAAGCGAATCGGCGGGTCCCACCGCGGTCGGTCGCGCATTAATATTTGCTGCCAGCTTGGGGGTAGAGCGCGCGGCACCCGGGGTTGAGAGGACGGGTGGGCGGGGGTGGCTGGCGATCAGGCGGCACTCGATAGTCGATTCACGTGCACGTGCTGGCCCCGACCAGCAGCAGATCTTGGAGCCACCTGGCTTGTGACTGAAGGCAACAACCACGATGCCTCGCCGCCGTGGCGGCGGGTTTGACTCGTCGGTGAGTTGTCGCCTATCCGCCCCCCCCCCCCCCCCCCCCCCCCCCCCCCTGCTGATCTTCTGCCTCTGTATAACAGCTGCATATGGCTGCATTTGTACTACATTTAGCAGCCGCGCAGTGTCAAAGGCAACCATGGCATCAGGGTGCTCGTCCCATATTCTTTATATGCACCTGTCCACGGCACTGTCATCCTGGCTCCAAAGCCGGCATCTAAAAGCAGGATTCCCAGCTTCCCAGCCCAGCCTTAGCGCGAAGTGCGGCCTCGCTGGCATAAAGGCGGGACCGTTGGACCAGGCACCATATGTCCCTGTCCGAGCTTTCAAGTACGAGCAGTCCAGCTGATGAGGTCTTCCGGATGCATGTGCCGGGCGAAATGGAAGGGGGTCTGGGCTCTGGGCGCCTGCCACTTGCGGCATGCCATTCTGCATGGGACTGTCCGCCCGCCTTCGGCCGACCCGGCGCAGTCGACACGCATGTCTCAGCGATTATGTCAGGCAGGGACGAGGGGACACGGGGAGGCCGACCCTGAGACTGTGCATGCCGGCGGTGGACAGGGCGAGACCCCGATGACAACCAGCAACCCGTTGTTTGATGACGTGGAGCTGGAGCGCCGGCCTAGCAACCCTGACAGCGAATCCGGCAAGACTGGGAGCTTCCGTGCGCTGCCGGGCGGTGGTGGCACAAACAGCAGGCCGCCGGGGGGCATGCCTATGGCGGTAAGTGAAGTAGCAGCTGGTGATCAGCTTGACCCTGCCGGGCGAAGTGGCTGCCGTGCTACTTGTGTGTTTCACCGTGTGTTTCATGTGTCTGACGATTGAGGAGGCTCGTGCTCTTGTCGCTCGGCTACCGTAGGGGACATTCTCATCGTTTGGGGAGGCCACAATGCCGGGACAGGCCACGCCTTCAGGAGCACTTGGCTCGGACGACAATTGGTTGTACACTGAGATGAAGGTAGTTGCCCTCTGACCGTGCGCGCCTCCCAAGCAAGCGCTCTGTGCATGTGGAACGAACTGTTTCAGGGCGAGCGGCCTGGCTGCCCATCTCACACGAAGCCAACGGACATGGTCTGCTGCGGGGTGACAGGGTGAAGCCGACAGCCTGGCGAAGTACGTGAAGGACCTGCTGGACCGGCGTGGGGAGGTGGACAAGCAAAGTGTCAAGCTCCGGATCCGCGAAAAGGATCTTCAGAAGAGTCTAGCAGATGTGGAAAAGGACCTTAAGGCAGCGCGTGCGCAGTTGGCTGAGAAGGACAAGGCACTGGCTGAGAAGGACAAGGCACTGGCTGACAAGTTGGCTGCGAAGGACAAGGATATTGAATTCTGGAAGGAAAAGCTCGGTCCGGTATGGCCCTGCCGACCTGTTGCTTTGCCCAGGCCTCCTGCACATGCTGACACAGGAACCCCCCCCCCCCCCCCCCCCCCCCCCCCCCCACCCCCCATATGCATTGGCTTCTAAAAATCACACACCCATCTTGAGCGACCTCTGCTAGGTGGCTGCCGGCCACACAGATAAGAGGCAGAGGGCATTGCGAGTCAGACGATGGGCTGTTGGCTGGTATCTGTTCCACAGGATGCGGACAAGTGGCATGAGACCCGCAAGCTGGAGCTAGAGCTGGAAGAGCTCAAGCGCGTGAACAAGGCACTCCAGGCCAAGATCGCGAGCTTGGAGGATAAGAATGGCGACCTGAAGAGCCGGATAGCAGAGCTGCATGAAGAGCTCGGTGCGGGCGCATCCAGACAAATCGGGCATGCTGGGTTGGCTGCTCTGAGGTTTCATGGCGACGTCGCGGCCTCAGCTGATACGGTGTCCGGTTCTGCCCTGCGTCCCAACCCCTTTCGCAGACAAAGAGGTGGACAGGTGTGACGATCTTATGGACACCGTGGAAGAGCTTAAACAAGAAATCAAGCGGCTCAAGGATGAATTGAATCACCGGCCACCATGGTGGAAGGCCTCGGGTTGCTTGTGGCTGCTTTTGCTCCTCTTTCTGCTGGCATCGGTGGGTTTGTCCATCGCGCTGTCGCTGGTGGTGCTGCTGCCAAAGAGTGGCGCCGCTGCGGGCACGGGTCAGTACAGCGGGCCACAGCTGTCAGAGGATCCTTTTCTCCTGTCAGTCACGGGGCGCTCAGTCAACATCCAGGTGGAAACGAACGAGGAGGCCGCTGTGTACTATTGCCTCGTGGAGATGCGGGGCACTGGTAGCACTGGCCTTCGGCCCACTGGCGCACAGGTGGCGGGCTCCAGTACCCCGTACCACGAGGCTTTTGTGTCCGGCGCGGTGGCCTGTGGCGTCGTGCTCACACAGCCGGCACGCGCCAAGGCGCTGTCCATCTCAGACCGCCGCTCGGTGCAGCTGCCTGAGTGCGTTGGCCGGCTGAGCGATTGCCGGCGGTGCCCCGCCATTGACCCGCAGACACGCTACCGGCTGTATTTCGCAGTCGGTTACCCAGTGCTGGACTGGGAGACAGCTGGAGTGAGTGAGCCCGTGGCGCTGGACGTCACCACGGCGGACATCACGCCCCCTGGGTGCGAACCCATACCACCCATACCTCCTTTACTCTCCCACGTGGGCCTGTTGTTTTATCTGCCAGAGGGCACTGCGGTCCATCTTAGCATTGGCCGACAGGCTAAGATGTCTTTATTTCTATAATACTTCAGAAGGAGATGAGGGCAGTGTGATGCCGCGCCCCAGGGGTGGCCCAAGGGTGCCGTATCTGGGGCAGTCAGGAGATGTTTGGAGATGTAATTGCACCGTGCCTCAGCGGATATTGTGTGGCGCATCGCCCCTGCCATCCGACAGGTGGGATATGCTGCCCGAGGTGGTGTCCGTGCAGCAGAGTGCCTTCACACTCAGCCTGGCGCTGAGCGAGCCAGGAGAGGTGAAATACGCAATATACTACATGGACGCGGAGGTGGACTACCACGGCGTTGCCCTGCAGCACACGCTGCTTGACCCAGTTTGCCCCGCTCAGATGGACCTCGCAGACGCCGACGCCATGGCAGGCCTTGTCGCAGCGGGTGGCGACTTCGATGTGCCAAATGCCGGGGCGATGCTGCAAGTGGAGCTGGAACCAAGCTGCCCAGTGCCGCTTCCCGATGTGCTGGCGGAGGGCTACCCGTTGCCTTGCAGCGTCGCATTACACGGGCTCGCGCCTGATACTGAGTATCGGCTTTGCATGCTGGCGACGGACCTGAGTAACAACAGGTGAGGGTCGAACTTGCAAACCCACAGAATAATTTGCATGCCTGCACATGCACTTGCATGGAGATGTGATGAGAACCTTGACATCAATGTTGATGTTAATAAGGAACTGAAAATGAACGCATGTATGGCCTGCATATATACATATGTACAGATAATACTGTAAATGTGAATATCTACAAGCATACATTAACTACCCAATTTAGCCACTGCTTGCAACCCCATCTTGTGCGCGAAGGACTCGAATTTTCGAATAGTGTATTTCCATACTAAAGTATGATCCTCCACATGCTTCGTGCCCCCCCCCCCCCCCCCCCCCCCCCCTCATGGAATGCCTGTGCTAATTTCTGCGCTGTCTAAGCGATCCCGGTTCTGCTGGTTTACTCCGCAGGCAAGTGACGCCGCTGTGCATCCCGTTGCTCACCGGCGCGGATATCGCGCCACCGACGCTTACTGCCGAGGCCGCAAACATTTCGGCCACCTCCTTCGACGTGCTGGTGTCGATGGACGAGCGCGGCGGGGTGTGGCACCTCGCTGTTGAACCCCTCATGCAGGCGCTGGGCCCTTTGTCGGCGCCAGAGAGCACGCAAGAGCCAACCGTGTCGCGCCGAATGAGCGCAGGAAACAACCGGCGCCGGCTGTTGCAGCTCGCCACGACAACTGCCACTCCCGACGCACCTGTTCCTACACCGACAGCAACGGTGGACGGCGTCTCAGAGGTCGACGATCCCACAGACGCTCCTACGGCTACACCCACCGGCGGCTCAGGCACACAAACGCCTGCGGTGACTGCGACGGACGGCGAACTTGACCTCAACCCGACAGCCACCCCTGAGACCCTGACAACCACACCCGGCTCGACTCCAACCGGCCAGCCCTCAACTCCTATCCCGGCGTCGACGCCGACGCCGACGCCAACCGAGGCGGCCTCTCCACCCCCGCCGTCCCCGTCGCCGCCGCCTCAACCTCCATTGCCCTCACCACCACTGCCTCTGCCCCCGCCGCTGCTTGCTGCGCCTCCCCCGCCTCCCCCGCCAACACCCTCCGCAGTGTTGTGCGTACGCTACGCAGCTGTGGAACTGTCCCTCTCCACGGAGCAGGTTCTCAACGGCTCCCTCCCGGCCGCGGCCGGGGCTAGTCTCGTGCCAGGTGCACATGGGCGAACGGCGGTGCCCATTGTTGGCTCACTTGTGCGGGTGGCAATTGCGGGACTTCGTCCCGACACATTGTACCGCGTGTACCTTCTCGGCGAGGACCTGGCTGGCAACCGGATGGAGGCGCCTGTGTCGCTGGCTGTCAGCACGCTGGACACAATCCCGCCCACGTTTGTCTACGACTCGCCCGCTCTGGGCGGAACTTCCTCTCGGAATTTCACCTTGCTGGCTGCCATGGATGAGCCCGGGCGAGTAGCGTACGTTGTGCTGCGCCGCGGCGATCCGACGCCGACATCGGAGCAGGTGCTGGCTGGCGAGGGTGGCAGCGCCCAGGAGTCGGTCTCTGCCGGCTCATTCCCGGTGCCTCAGAAATGCCTCGAGGGGGAGGGCGTGGTGGTGGACGGCATCGAGCCTGACACCGCGTACGACGTCTGGCTGGTCGGCCTGGATATTGCCGAAAACTACATGCCCATCCCATCACGACTGTCACTCGTTACTGTCGACGACCTGCCGCCGACGCTGATCAATGTCACCAACGCGCCTCGCTGCTACGGCGTGCAATCCAACGTGACGCTGGACGAAGGTGGCACGCTAGCGTACTTGCTCAGCGAGTGCGTGGAGGGGCTGAGATCCCAAGTGGGCGCTGGCAGCGTGTTCGAGGGCCAGCTGCCTGGCGGGCTGACGCCCCTGTATAACGGCTCTCTGCCCGTCGGCGAGGAGCTGCCGGTCGCCCTTAACTTCGGCGGCCTTGCGGACGCCTCTCGCTACCTGCTATTTCTGGCCGCTGAGGACTTGGAGCCAACGCCCTAACCGAATGCTGGCGCCCTATCGCGGTGGTGTGGTGGTGTCCACCGACGACTGCGATCCGCCGCAGATCTCGGCCAGCGTGAACCTGGCAGATTCCGAGCCCGAGCCGACAACTCCTGACCAGCCGCGCCTATTGAGTGCCACTCTGACGGTGCAGCTGGATGAGGCAGCTGTGCTTGGTATCCAGGTACTTGCTGCACGTCGACAATTTACACCGCATGTTTCCCCACCAACACATGTGCGAATGCGCAGCGTTCACGGCTCTGAAGCAGCCACAACTAACTCCCGACGCCATCCCGCCGAACTGCTTCAAGGTTTTGTTGCGCAGACGTACATACTGTATGACACGCGCACGCGTTGTTGTTTAATTACTAAAATCTCATTTCCATGCCAGGTTCAATACCAGGTTCAATTTATTTCCTGCGGTTAACACACGCTAGTATCCTGTTTACTCTTGTATTACATGGCGCTGATGTGTGCAAACGCCGCAGGTCGTGGACTCCTCCACCTGGAGGTGGACGCCCTCTGCGGCAGACATCCTGGCCTCGCCGCCTTGCACAGGCCCTGATGGCGCAGTGGTCTTCTCCGACAGCCGCCTGCTGGATCCGGAAGCCTGCGACCCGGAGCTGGACTGCGGATGCTCACGCGCGCCCCCGGCTGTGCAGATCACCATCCCTGGGCTCATGGTGTGTCCTGCTCCCTGCTGCTCACACCTAGCCGGGCCGCCCCGCACGCTTTCACATGGCCATCCTCCGTGGGTCTGATGCCCTGCTGCTGCGCCCTTGCTGCCGTCAGGCGGAGAAGGTCTACAATGTCTACATCGCTGCGCTGGACATGGCGGGCAACCCGCCCTCCCTGGCCGTGCTGGAGCTCAAGACGCCTGACTCAGCGCCACCGAGGTGCGCCGTGCCAACGCTCATTCCGCAGGCAGCACAAACAAAGCGCCCTGACTGCGAGCCGCCTGTCTGTGAATGACGCCACCGCGTGTCTGTCGCCCGCTACAGGTGGGTGTGGGGCACCCCGCAGGTGGTCTGCATCGACGACTTTTCCGCGGTTGTGATGCTGCAGCTGGACGAGCTGGCGCAGCTCAACTTTGCGGTCACGCCCGCGGGGCGGCCCCAGCCCAGCATGGACGACCTCTTCAGCCAGAACGTGCTGTCGTCGTCGGGGGCGTACATCACCTCTGGCTCTCTCCAGGTCAGCCTCCGCGAAGCAGCTGCGCAGTGCCCCACCACGCCACTTGCGCTGGCGGGCTGACTGACCCTGTGGGCTGCTCCCTGGCACGCCCCCTCAGGTGCTGGGCCGGCCGCGCAACGCGACCGTGATTTACCCCGTCGTCCGCGCGGTGCCTGATGCGCTCGGCCTTGGCTACAGCAACGTGTCGAACTACCGCCTGTCAGCGCCTGACGAGCCACAGAGTATGACCCCAGAGGACTGCGAGCGCGTGCGCGAGGCCCTGGCGCACTGGACCAACATCACCTACGCGCTCACACCGCCGCCCTCGCCCCCGCTGCCGCCGCCCTCCTCTCCGCTGCCCTCCCAGCCGCCTGCCCCGCCGCCCCCTGCTGCGCGCAAGCTCCTGCAGCAGGTTGACGCCACTCCCACTCCCACCAATACCTCGGATGCAGCGATGCCTCCCCTTCCGCCCCCTCCCCTGGCCCCCATGCAACCTCCACGGCCATCGCCCCCGCCCCTGCCCCCGCCCAGCCCACCCGCATTCCCGGTGGCGCTTCCCACATGCTCCGACAACGCAGTTCCCTCAGCTGGCGGCGCGGGCAACCCGGCGCCAGCGGAGGACGCCATCGCGTACGCTCTGCTCATCACCGGTCTGAGACCGTTGAACAAGTACGATGTCAGCTTGGGCGCACGGTGAGTGGGTGCCCTGCTGGCACGCTTCATTCCCCCTTCTACTGCCTCCCTTAGCGGTGGTGTTTGAATGGGTAATTGGAGTTGTCACCGTAGTTGTGTTGATCGGTGGAACTCCGGCAGGGACACGGTGGTGCCACCCAACGAGATGGAGCGCCCCACTGTCATCAGCTTCACCACCACTGACGACAGGCCGCCAGAGATCGTGTTCGTTGATGTTGTGGGCTTCCCGCCCAGCAGCGTGTCTGTGGAGATTGGCCTGAGCGAGGCTGGCACCGCCTACTTTGTCGTTCAGCCGCTGGGGAATCCGCCGCCATCGGCAGACCAGGTGGGAGAACGACCGCTTCGATGCCTGGGTCGAAGGTCACAAGGGGGAGGCGGGGGTGAGCCAAACGAATGGTTGACCAATCTGCCGGTGGGCTGGCCTCCCTGCGCAGGTGTTCAACACCTCCCTGCTGGCAGCCCTCCCTGTGGCGATAGGCAGCGCCGTCCTCACTGCCCCCTACCCATTCACCGCCGAGTCAGGCTTCTGCGGCGCGCAGTGCGGCAGCGACTACGTCATCTACATCGTGGCGGAGGACGAGCAGCAGCCGCCCAACCGGCAGGAGAATGTGTACCGCGAGCGCTTTGCCTTCGACTGCGCCGCCTCCCAGGATCTGGTCATCTACGAGAACGCGACAGAGACATGCACGCAGCCCTTCCTCGTGGGCAGGGCGCGGCCGTCGCTGTCGCTGGCCCCAGGCTCGACCGGCTTTCCCAGCGGCCCGGTGATGCCCCTGCGCGGCTCGGTGCAGCGCAGCTTTGAGGTGGGGCCGCGGGCAGGCGCAATTTCCCCCAATGCTCATGCCAGCCACTGATGAGATGGCACCCGCACGGGGAGGCATGCCCTGAATGCGCTCCCACCTCTCCACTTCCCAGGAAGATGCCATCTGACCGTGCCACAGGGTGACGGCGATAACCCCCTGTGATGCTGCCATGAATCCCCGTAGGTGTTCCGTAACCAGCCGCCCGGCAGCGAGGTGCGGGTGTTGGCGTCGCTGGATGCTGCCGGGCTGGTTCCGCTGGAGGCAAACATGAACACGGGATCCGCTGTGCTCTCCCACACAGCAGTCACCACGGGAAAGCTGGCGCGCAAGGTCTGATATCCTGCCAGCCCCCCCCCCCCCCCCCCCCCTTCCTTCCCTTCCTCCCTTCCTCCGGAGACACGGCTGACATCGTGGTCTGTCACCTTCCTCGTGGCAATTCACCCGCAGGTGCATGCAGTGCCCCGCACAGGCGGCATTTGGGTGGACGCCCGGATCCTGCGTGTCACGTACCAGCTGTGGGATATCCTGGGCCGGTCGCAGGTGTTCACAGAGGGGCTCACCGTCACCGCAGTTTTGGAGGGAGCACCCTCCGCCGACAACCAGGTGGCCTGCGGGCTGCCTGATCCCATGACTGGTGCGAAGCTGTTCCATCCCAGAAGTGCTCTTCTGCACATCCCTCCAGGCTGGCCATGCAATGCCGGGGGCTTAACACTCACACTCTGTATCGGAGTTGACATGAAGGGAGATCACCAACATGACTAACCTGTGCCCCCCCCCCCCCCCCCCCCCCCCCCCCAAAATCCTCTTGTGGGTTGTTTTCTGTTCTCTCTGGCAGGTGTTGGCTCCTGTAGCGCAACGTTGGGCCAGGGCATTCTGCCGACAGACGGCGAAGTGACAGCGCAGGTGGTGGTGCAAGCACGCTACACTGTGGCAAGCGGCAACACGCTCACCAGCCTCGCGCCACCCTTCGCGCTGCCGCTGCACGCGCCTCCCATCTGGCCGACACTGACAGATCCTGGCGTGTTCTTCACCTTCCCGGTCCGCCCGCTCTTCTCGGGATCCTCCTTCACCGTCGAGGTGTTTGCGTACTCCCCAGAGCGCTGCATCGATTACTTTCTGCTGCCCTTCTTCTTCGACCCCACTGTGCTGCGGCTGGATGGTGGTGGGGAAAACAGTGCGCTGTACATCCCTGGCATCTTCAATCGAGACGTCGTTGAAGATGGCGTATTTTCGCTGCTAGTGCAGTCTGCGCGGACGCCCACCACATGCAACATTCGCCGGGTGAGCCTGCCCTGGCTGTCATCGCCACTCCCTGCGAGGTGTCGTCGACCGCAGCGCTCATTCCGCAGTGGAGCCGCATCAATACGATGTGCACAGACGCGAAATCCCGCCACTACTGTTTCCAACACCGGCTTACAACCTGGCCTTAGCGGCCAGCACTACTTTCCTGGCTGACTGTGGCAATTTCGATAGATGATGGAATAGTGTGGCTACTATATACGAGTACCCGTAACCGTAAATGAGTACGAGTATTTGTACAACATGACGCCCATTCCATGGGACAAGCATCATGCTTGTGAGGCGCGTTACGATTGTTACATTGGATTTCGGAGCTCCTGTGCTTGCGGTTTGGATGATACCTGAGGCTAGCAGATTGAATCCCACGATCCCATCGAACCCGAAATGTCGGAGGGGGTGGGCATGAGGTGTGACAATAATTGAGATAGAGAAGTGTGGCTACTTATGCGGTCAATACAAGTACGAGTGCCAGTTCACGAGTGCAGGTACATGTACGATGTGCCACTTACATACAGCAAGCCCCAGGTTTTTGATATAGCGGCCATGGCTGACACATGGATTGTTGCAAAACCCATGTCCTGGCTGAGACCTGCTCAACGATCCCGTGTGTTGTGTTGGCTGTGCCATACTGACAGGGTCCCGAAGTCCTCCTGGCGACATTCCGCTTCACGGTCATCGCATCCCCGGCAGCCCCAACAGTGCTCAGCAACGTGCTCTCATGCGGGCGTCAGGCCCAAAGCAGCGACTGGGTTATCCTGACTGAGGATGGGAGCAATGCTGAGTTCAACACCGGCGCTCCGGCTGGGCGGATTGGAGTGGCACGTGACCGGCAGGGCGGGAGCCCCGCCCAGGCACAACTGGAGCTGGTACTGCGACAGGTTGGTAGGCCCCCCCTCCCCTCTTGACTGGTATGAAGCCTATAACGTTCTCTAATCTACTAAACCCGCGTCGGGTTACTGCGCAGATCAATGGCCTTGTGTCGTACCTGGATGAGGCGGAGCTATTCGATACCTCCGCCTTTACCGGCCAGTCCGCCACAGCAAGTGCGGCCGCGATCGCCATCCTCAATGATGACTCACAGCAGCCAGTGAGTGGGGCATGTGAGCTGGCCACGGGTGGGGCAACGGTGGCCTCGCCAATCGTGGCTGCAGATGGAAGCTCGTGCAGCTTTGCGGCTACAGCCAGCCGTCCGGCAGAGCTTCCAGCTTCCCCCACCCTCACCGTCACCTACCAGGGCTTCCAGCAGTCACTGCGCTTCACGGTGCGCTAGGCGACGTCTGATCCTCGCTGCACAGCTTTGCCCAGTGTTCCAGCACGCATCACCGGGCGGATTATACTGTGGGAATATTTCTTAGCACCTGCCCATGGATATGTTGACGCATGCCCACCGGTGCCATGCGGTGCTGAAATATGTTGACTGCCCCCCCCAGGTGTGGTTCCCTGTGGAGGTGACTGTGAAGGCTCAGGACGAGTCGCTGAACCGCCTGTTGGCCGCTGCGGACATCCCGCCTGGCTGCTCTCCTCGGTTGGCGTGGCAGCAGACGTCCCTCAGCGTGGTGGCGCGCTTTGAGGCGCGAGGTATCAGTGACCAGACGGTGGATGTCACCGCGATAGCCCAGCTGCAGTCCGGCAACACCGCTGCGGTGCGCAGCCTTCCGCCATCCCAGCTTTGGCTTCCAGGCTCTACCGGAATTTTATTTCGCGCGTCCCTTCTAACACACTAATTTTCGGCGCAGGTGGACGTTGTCAGCGCCGTGGCCTACGGCGTCGGACCTGCTGCAGAGCCGGTGCCCATCAGTGTGGTGCTTCAGTCTATCGCCTCCGTGGACATTGTCCCTGTGGAGATCACCATGTCGGAGGAGGTGCTGTGCGTAGTGAGTCTGCGCGCAAACGTGCTCACTGGCGGACGGCTGGGCGTGCCTGGCGAGCCAGAGGATTCGCTGCCGACGGCGCTCGACGTTGGCAACGGCATCCTGGCGGTGGAACTGCAGGGCCAACAGGTGGGTGGCGCTACCCCGGTGTTTTTTGGCTTGTCGATTGGTGCAATTTCCTTCTTCGACCGAGGGATGGCGCTACCCCGGTGTTTTATGGCTTTTCGATTGGTGCAATTTCCTTCTTCGACCGAGGGATGGGGGGGGGGCTGAGTATTGAGACCAAATTGCAGTCGGGGCCGGCATGGCAATAAGCTGGCAATGCGCCACGATGCCACTAGGTGTTGCGGAGCGAGGGCGCGGTGGGCCACGTGCGTATGTATGCCACGTTTTCGGACGGCACCACGAAGGACGTAAGCGGCGAGCCCGGCGCGGTGGTGACTTCGTCTGATCCGAGAGTCGTCGGAGTGATTTCCAGTCGCCC
>VCJN01000410.1:0-23269 GCA_006384855.1 Tetraselmis striata
TGCACATATTTTAATAGTTGTTACATGCATATATATGATATTTACCCAAACCAGTACTACCAGGTAGAATTTTCAGTGACGTCTAAAGATGCTGACAGCGGCTCGCGCATGGAAAGCAGTACTTTGACATGGCTGGTCCCCGCCAAACGGCGCCGCCATCGAACATTCGTCGGTTGGCGTCATCTCACTGGCGGCGCGACGAACGCGCAGCGATGATGCAGTACTTGAATTTGTATATCGAGCAGTAAGCGATGAGTGCTGTTCCTGTGCAGCAAGCAAGTACCGCACGACTACTGTTCGGCATGTACTGTACCATGTAAGTGATATTAAGGGAGTACCCGCGGGGGACGTGGATATTTTAAAAGGGGTACGGTGCACTCGCGGGCCAAGTTCTACTGTACTGTACACTGCTCGTCCCGGTTTCCCCCGGCCGCGCTGCGCGCCGCGCGCAGGGAGGGCTTCCGAAGTACAGCGCCATAGTAGTTTTGCTCGGCGGGGACATGATTTGTCCGCTCAGCTTCCGGTACGTTTCCGCGATCTATCTGTCACCGCCATGGTGTTGTGGCCGAGGGGTGCAATTATTAATGGATTGTTGAGGGTTCTGCTTAAATGTAGGCTTTTTCCTCCCCCAGTACTTTGCGTGCATTCTCCGGACGCTCTCCCTGTAACCAAAAAGTTAAAAAATGTTGAGGGTACCGGCAAGCTGCCGCGCCGACGATGGCCGAGTCGGCCCCGGGCGATGATGTCACGTCACCTACCAAAAGAGGGGCTCACCGTTCACAAAAAACCATCAACACAGCGACCCACGTCAGTAGTCTTCCGTTTTCTCGGCACCGGCCGCTGACAGTACCACCCTTGGAAGGAATCTAGCGGCCTCACGCCGAATTGGCTACCATGGCTGAGGATGAATGCACCCCCATCTGGGTCAGCCTCGATTGCTCGGGCTCCACTGATGACGAGTGCCAGGGATTTCCGGCGGCGGTTGGTGCTGCTATCGACCTCGCCCCTATCCTGGTGGGGAAGGGCGTCGATAATATCACCGCCAATGGCATCGCCTCCTCGGCGTGCCGCGCCGTCGAGATGGGCAACGCCGCCAACGCGAACTTCCTGCTCGTTTCAGCTTACCTCGTGTTCTTGATGCAAGCCGGGTTTGCCATGGTGAGCCCACGCTACCGCTACTGACTGTGGAACCCTTAAATAGAGCAGATATTACAACCCCCGCCCCCCCCCCCCCCCCCACACTGGCCAACGTCAACCCTTGCTGCAGTGCTAAACGCTCGCACAAACCTTTAACCCCGCTCGGCCGTCCGTTGTTTCCCTGCAAAACTCGACAGTGGCAGCCGCTCCCTGCGGGGGCGGTATCGCCGTTCCTGACTTCCGTCTTTTCTTCTGGCGGCTGATTACTCCTATATGTTATGTTAGTTCAGGCTCCCACCGGTTCGTCGGCTGCGCCCTTCCCGGCTGGTTGTTTGTCTGTTGACTCCACTCGCTTCGTCCGAGGACGGCCTTTCGAGCGGTTGCTCACGCGCCGTCTTCCACCTCGTTGTTGACTGCTGGAGTGCTTTGTGTGTGTCAAGTTATGTGTTCCACCTGCAGCGGTCACGACTCTCGGCAGCCGTCTGAACCACCCTCCATGCTCTCGACGCCCCCCCCCCCCCCCCCCCCCCCCCTTTTAACACGAGCGCAGATATAGTGCTGCTACATCCCGTCGGCACTGGCTCTCGATCGGAAGCGACTATGCTTGTCGCGAGTTTCGACAACTGTATGTCTGCCGCTTATCTGCGGGTCCGTGTCGACACGTTTAATTAAACCTTCCGACTGAAACAAGCATGTGCTGCTCTCGACCCCTCTCGGCTCGGAACTGCGCTCCGTCGACTTTGCTAAGCGCCCCTTCTGCAACCAGCAGGCCCAGGTGATGTGATAGTGCGCTGACAGATGCCCCTCCCGCCGCCATGCAGCTGTGCGCCGGCTCCGTCCGCTCCAAGAACACCATGAACATTCTGCTGAAGAACGTTCTGGACGCCTGCGTGGGCTCCATCTCCTTCTACCTGCTCGGGTGAGTCATCGGCCCGGTTCCCCTGCCCCTCCTTGTCCTGGCTGCTCCCTGTCTGGCCGTCCGCTCCCTGTTGCCTGGCCTGACCTATAATGGTGCTGTGTTTTCCGCCTTGCAGATACGGCTTCGCCTACCAGGGCAGCGGCGGGTCCCCCAACCCCTTCATCGGCACCAGCAACTTCGCGCTGGTGGAGCTGACCCCCACCGCCGGCCTAAGCGATAACGACACCGTCGGGATCACGGACTGGGCTGGCTTTCTGTTCCAGTGGGCTTTCGCCGCCGCCGCCGCGACCATCGTGTCTGGCTCCGTTGCTGAGCGCACCTCCTTCCTGGCCTACCTGCTCTACTCCGTCTTCCTGACCAGCTTTGTGTACCCAGTGATCGTCCACTGGGTCTGGGACAGCGCTGGCTGGCTGACCGCCTTCCGCGACGACCGCCTCCTTGGAACTGGCATGATCGACTTTGCCGGCAGCGGTGTCGTCCACATGGTGGGAGGATTTGCTGGGTTGTGCGGTGCCGCCATGGTGGGCCCCCGCGTGGGCCGGTTTGATGCGGACGGGAACCCCGTGGACATGCCCGGCCACTCCGCCACCCTGGTGGTGCTCGGTACCTTCCTGCTCTGGTTTGGCTGGTACGGATTCAACCCCGGCTCCTTCCTGGCCATCGACTCCGCCGTGGCCGCCGAGGTGGTGGGCCGCACCGCCGTGACCACCACCCTGGCCGCTGGCACCGCTGGCACCACCTCCCTGGTGTTGAAGTACTACCTGACCGGCACCTGGAACCTCATCGACGTCTGCAACGGCCTCCTTGCCGGCCTGGTGTCCATCACTGCCGGCTGCCCCGTGGTGGAGCCCTGGGCTGCCATGATCGCCGGCTTTGTTGGCGCTTTTGTCTTCAACGGCGCCTCCACCCTGCTGCTCAAGCTCAAGATCGATGACCCTCTGGAGGCCTGCCCCATGCACGGCTTCTGCGGCGCCTGGGGTGTGCTGTACGTTGGCCTCATGGCCAACCCCACGTATGTGGCCCAGGCATACAGCGATGAGCACGACTTTGGTGTCTTCTACGGTGGCGCCGGCAAGCTCCTGGCGTGCCAGATCATTGGCGTGATCGTCATCTTCCTGTGGGTCTGCGGCATGCTGGGCCCCTTCTTCTTTGCGCTGCAGAAGCTCAGCCTGCTGCGCGTGTCTCCCTCTGAGGAGCTGATTGGCCTGGACGTGTCCAAGCACGGCGGCCATGCGTACTACGGCGATGACTCCTCCAAGGCCGCCGAACAGAATAAGGACGCCATGAAGGAGAGCGCCCCCAACCTGTAAATCCCCCCTCCCCCCTTCAAGACCCAAGGTGCCCACGTGCTAGCATCACGCAAAATATTTGCCTGATGTGACGCTGCATGTGCAGTGATATATACCTGAACCCAAAGTGTCATGGCGGCCATGCCGCAATGAACTGTGCGTTTTTTGCGCCCCTCGACAGATGACAGCATTATCGAATATGTAAATCTTTCCATGTCAAACCAAATGCAGAATGTCATTACATTTCCACACCGCATTTCTACGCAGCCACTTGCGAGTGCAATCAGGGGTTGGCAAGTCCAACTGATCATCTAGTGCAGGTTTTAGGGTTTTTTGGGCCTTGGGGGTTGAACGTTCGATCCGCGCGCAGCACGGCCGAGTGGCATCAGGCGCCGGTGCGCAGCCGCTTCGCCTGGACGAGAAGGAAATGCCGGCAGGGCGCACAAATGTCAGCAGCTGCCCCGTGTGACAGACTGACAACAACCATGGCGATTCCTAGCATGCAAATTTGGAGTGTGGGGGGGGGGGGGGGGGGGGAAGGGGGTCCGGCATGTAAGGCACACCTGGGGCTCGTCCTCCTTGGGATTCCCATCAGGGGCATCGGAACCCGCAGCCTGGTCTCCTTGTGCCGCCTCGTGCTCGCCGGCGGCAGCGCCCCCCTCAGCAGGCGAGGCCGCCGCCGCCTTGTCCGCCCCCTCCTTGGCAGCCGCGGCCTTGGCTCCGCGCTGCCAGCCCTGCGGCCGCAGCGGCGGCAGCTCCGCTCCCGGCACCACCGGGCGCTGCAGCATGTCGGTCCCCGGGAAGCGCAGCATGCGCAGCTCCGTGGTGGCCCACTCCACGTCGCCCTCGGGGATGGGCTGGAAGCCAAAGCCGGACCGCCAGGTGACCACCGTCTGCTTCGCGGCGGGCAGCGAGATGCGGTCCACCCCCGCCGCCGACAGGATGCTCAGCAGCGCGTCCAGCAGCACTCGGCACAGCCCCTGCACGGCAATGGGCACCAAGCCAGTCGAGTCGGTCGGGGGTCTCAGTCAGGGCCGCCGGGCGGGCAGAAAGTGGGGGGTTGCAGGTTTCATGTCAGAGCAACTGCTTCCTGCTTGTGACTAACCCACCCCTGTATCATTCACTCCTGTTTCATCCCATCCTGTCTCCGTTCCTCCTATCCAAACCCTGAAGCCTGGTCATAACCCTGAAGCCTAGACCCTAAACCAATCTAACCAATATTTTGGACATCGTATATTAGTACGATTACTAATACCGAAATCAAATCATACTAATACCGAAATCAGCCTATTAAAAAGTCGCAGAAGTGGCTCCTTTATCAACGCTGACTTCCAAGACCATTGACCCGTCATCATGGTTCACACATCCTATCGGCAACTCTGCGAATAAGCGCTTGCCCCACCTGCCAGAGGTCAAATGCAGACGAAACTGTTATCGCGAGTGTTCTTATGGGTTGCTGCTTGTGAGTAGCCTGATTTGAGGCCCATGATAGGGCTTTAACCCTAACACCCCAAACTCTGGGTGCGCCAGCACCTTTAGCCTCACAGCCACACGATACATACTCAGACAGCCACATCTTCTTTAGTTAGTGATGTTGTAGTTCTGTTTGGCGTCCTGAAAGCTACTTGAGGCGTTGTTGGTATCCAACGGACCGCCCGCTGTGCAAAGTGGGAGTAAGATGTGCAGTCATCGCGCGTCGCTGGCGGGCGAGCGCGGGGCCCGTCCGTCACCTGTCGGCGGCAGTCCGTGGTGGTCGCGATGAGGGGCAGCTCCGCCACGCGCGTGCCAAACACGCGGCAGATGGCGGCCGCCACGGGGCGGCCCTCCATCCGCAGCAGCAGGGAGTACATGCCCGCGTAGTCCCACTCGCCGTAGTTGCCGGACGCCACCATCACCGGCAGCAGGTCGGTGCGGGTGATCATGTCGATGATGGGGTCGAACGACTGCTGCAGGATGTCCTGCACCGCCGCCAGGTCCGCATGGCTGCTGCCCTCCATGTCCTGCCGCGCCCACGCACACGGCAGCGGATCAGCATGAAATCCTTCCAATGCCTTATAATGCGGAATAGCCTTAGATATACAAGATAGCCTTATGTGTTTTCGGTGTTCAAGGGTGCGCGTGCGTGTGTCCATCACCACAAGCAGAACGTCCGCTCATCCTTGAAAACGGCGATATACTACGATTTCTATGAAACACTGGCGTCGTCGTTTCCTCCGTCCTTGGAAGGAGCACGGAACTTGAAAAGGACATGCACACTACGACCCGCGCACATTGCAAAGATACCTGTCCGGCAGTGCAGCCGTGCGTACAGTAGCATACAACGCTTTAGTACTACATGCACTGGTCATTTGTCATACTACAGGTGCAGTTTGCCGGTAAGCAGTTCTACACCCGTAGCGGGTACTTCCAGGGCTTCCTGTACATTGGTTTGTGTAATAGAACTGTATTATACCGACATACGGCATTCTTCGTGTTCGGTACGTGCGCATACAGGCGGGGCATGCAATGGGCCGCTTGTTTCGCCACGTTCGTTCAGGCCTTGAGGGTCCCACGGAGTAGAAACCTAGCAGTCCGCGGGGGGGTGTACCGTATTGTGATTATTCTGACTACACCGCACCTTCTCATCGTTATACGACTTTCAGGGGTCGGTTACCGCCAACTTCATAGCTAAGGACTGTGTACAATACTAAAGATAGGGGGCGGAAAGCAACCACTCTGCAAGTGTAGTTTCTTCAACGCGCGTCGGCACCTGGAATACCCGCTTGTCCGGGGATGGCGGTGGTGTGTGTGTGTGTGTGTGTGTGTGTGTGTGTGTGTGTGTGTGTGTATGTGTATGTGTGTGTGTGTGTGTGGGGGGGGGGGGGGGGGGGGGGGGGGGGGGGTATAAAACAACAACCATGCACGCGGACGATAGTCTACCGATACGGTGAACCACCTAAAAAAAGGTGGAGTGATCACATCGAGCATCCTGTCATGTGCACGCGGGGGCGCGGGGCGCTGTCAACCAGGGGAGAGGCAGGGGCCCCGGGCGCCTCACCTTGTGCAGCAGCTGCCACACCAGGTTGCGCGTGTCGCCCTGCACCTCCACCGGCCCGAGCTTCACCTGCGCCGTCAGCACGCTGTGCACCTTCTCGCAGCCGCTCGAGCAGAACCAGTCGCCGTCGGGGAGCGCCTGTGGACGCACGTGGGCGCGGCGGGCAGCGTGAGCGCACCCGCAGCCGGCCTGGCCCCGACCCACGTGCGAGACGCAGCGAACACTTAAAATGTGCTCATCCACGTGTTCATATCCTGGGCATCCACGCACCTCGAGATGGCAGCGCCCACTGCTGCGCAGGCAGCCGACATGGTGCTCCAGCTCGCACTGGTCGCAGATGATGATGGTGCGGTCGTCGAAGCCGTCCTGCGCGGTGCGGTGGCCGTCCTCAGCGGAGGGAGGCGGACGGGGCTGGGCAGGGCGACGCGAAAGCGCCGCACGCGGCATCAAAGACAGCTGGAGGTCAGACCATGACGATGGTGATCGAGGATCCGGTGCATCAGATGCACCGATCTGGAGATATGCGAAGGTGAAAGTGAGCTTTGATTCGCCCTATGCATGAGGGATTCGGCCGTGAGCAATCGATTGATGACATGAATTGGACGTCATCGTGATCTTGGCCAATAAGAGTCATTTCATCCGGCGCATGGATTGTCCCAAGCCGAAAATACACGCAATTAAGGTGAGATCGCGTCACGATCTTTAGAGTGTTCCCAATGCGGGGATCCTTTGCAACGTAACGACGCGGATGCGGACCCCAGGCAGCATCGGAGCACTGGCGCCGAAGGGGGCGGCTCGTGGGCGCACCTTAGTGAAGTCGGTCTCCTGGCAGATGCAGCAGCCCCCGACAACCTCCGCCTCCACGTCCGCGTCGGCGCCGATGCCCTGGGAGGTGCGGAGCGCGGTGAGCTGCCGCCGGCGGGAGGTGCCGATGGAGCCGTACGCGAAGGCGGCGCTGTCGTACTCCACGTCGTCCGGCATGCGCGCCGCGATGCTCTTCAGGTTCTCGCCGGTGGAGGTGACGATGAACTCGTAGGGCGCGCGGCGGCTGGCCCGGCCTGCGTGGCTCTCAAACTAGGTTGGCACAGTGGTCGGTTTGGCGCCCGCGGGGGGTGAGTCAGTCAGGGGGCAGCCACCGGCACGGGACAACATCGCGCCGGCAACCCGACCCAGGGCCTCGATGCTACTTCTCTATGTTTCCTAGACGCATACTGGCGCATGTACCTTCGACGCCGGGGGCCGAGTTAAGCACAGCCGGCAGCACAAGCGGCCCTGCATGCCATGTTTCCTACCTATGTCATGGAGGTGACCTGGCAGTGCTGAACGGAGAGGAATGCCAAACCACCGAAGGCTGAGTGCATGCAGGCGTTCGGCGTGCGTAACGGCGCTGTACCAGGCAAGTCACCGAAACCTACAACAGTCAGATTGTCTGGAAATCTGGATAGATACGGCATCGGTACATGTAAGACAGTCTACGCTCACGCGAATCCTCCGATAATGTAGTAATATACCTGCGCTGCCCGTTTCTGTAACCGGCACCGATATGTTACCTTAGGCATGATTGGCACATAGTATCAACTGGTGAGGTACTTGTACAAATACCAGAACCAGGAGCATCATCAGGGCACTGGGAGACGCTGCGCGGTGGCGGCAGGGCGTGGGCAGCGCGCACACCATCGACGCGCTGATGACTTCGTTGCAGTGGTGGCACAGGATGCCGGAGATGCCGTGTGGGTCGATGACGATCGTCCCGGTGATGAGCGCAATGTTCTGGGAGTGGCTGTGCATGTAGGTGACCTGCTCCCCGTTGACGAGCGCGGAGCCCGAGCCGGCGATGAAGAGCCGCTTGTTTTTGTTCTTGTTGCGCAGGGCGGTGGCGTGCCTGGGGCACAGCGACAGCCCGAATCAGCGCGGCATCGCCCACATGCCCGGC
This sequence comes from Tetraselmis striata, assembly GCA_006384855.1. Lineage (NCBI taxonomy): Eukaryota > Viridiplantae > Chlorophyta > Chlorodendrophyceae > Chlorodendrales > Chlorodendraceae > Tetraselmis > Tetraselmis striata. Next base: position 8,313 of record VCJN01000410.1, read on the forward strand.
GCTCCAGCCACAATCATGCCAGTGCGCGTCCCGTGGAGTGGCGACCGGTCGGCGATGGGTCACCTGGCGCCCGTGCTTGGGCCGGTGGGCGCCATCATGATGACGCGCCCACTGGGCGGGGGCTTGGGCGGCGCGGGGGGCTCCGGCGGCGCGGGCGGCGCGTCTTGCTCCGGCTCGGTCGCTGCTCCAAAGCGGCCTGGGCGTGGCGGCAGCTGCGCAGAGCCGCAGAGGACAGTGCCATCAGCGCGGTCACCCACGCTTGCAGTCTTCAGCCCCGTGTGGTCCCATCATGGCCCCATATGCAGCACTGGCCCCCTTTTGAGCACCGGGTTTATTCTTAGGGCCAGGGTTGGAGGTCTTGTCAACAAATGCCAGGGTTTTTGGTCTTGTACTGGAGGTTAATATAGGGTATTGGGGTGTGCTTCCAGGGGGGGGGGGGGGAGTGCACACATGGGATGTCGAGTACCGCAGGGGTAGAAGCACGTGAGCGGTGTACTAATGTCAACACCATCCTGTCGGAATGAAGTACAATGCCGGGGTGGCGGGGGTGGCGTGGCCTCACCTCACGGGTGCGCGGGGTGCCCGCCGGCGGCGGCTGCGCGCGGGGGGTCACGCGCTCGCGCGCCGGCGGGCCCGGGGCGGGTGTCAGGTGCTTGCCCATACCGGGGGAGCTGCGCCTGTCGGGCACGCTGTCGGTGGCCGCCTGCGCCGGAACACACCAGGAGAGGGCGTCGCTCAGCTGATGCGGGCCCATCCTTTGTGAGAGCCCACGACACCGGGTGTTCGGGGGCACAGGCGGGGATTCGCACCCCGCCCACGCTAGGGCAAGCATGTGTGTTGAGACCCATGCATGATGGGCCAGGCCCCATACGCGCCATGTTAGGGTTCTCGCTTATCAGAGTTATGAGGGTTTAGGGTTTAAGCAGGGGTTTGGAGACCAGCTTTGCGGCGGGCCACATGGGAGCGTTCTCCACACACGGGCCGTGACGACTGCACGCACCTGGTAGCAAAACTCGCGCAGCGACATTTCGTACTTCAGCAGGAAGATGCCCTCCGTGGGCCGCCGGATCGTGCTGTTGGCGTGCTCCTCGAACACCCCCGGCGTGATCCTGTTCTCGCCCTGGCACGCGCTGCAGAAGCACCTGATCAGGCCGGTGTCCGAGAACACGCCTGCCGGGGCACAGCGAGGGGGGCGGCACGGGGTGGGGCCAGACGTGCGTCAGGTGCCGCTCTCCCAGACATCGCACAGGAGACAATCTCATTGTGGGGGGCAACATCCAGTCCACACACCCACAGACAGACGCAGCGTATATATCCATACGCACTGTCTATATACGGCAATGTGGCAAACACGCCCACTGCGCACATCTATCGTCATATAGCTGCCTGATTTCAAGTACAACAGAGGGTGAGATACGCACAAACGGATAACCTCTACCCATCCGCTGCATGGCTGCCATGACATCATCGGCGACCTTGTGGCTGGTACGGTGGTGATATACGTCGGTATCGCCGCTGTACCGGTACATGTACCAGTACCCATACAGTGACCGGCCGTGCTGGTGCAGGCACGAGGTCGCAGCAGGTAATAGGAGCAAACGCCGGATGAAGGGCCGCCCCGCCTGCGTGGATCGCCACGTCGAGCAGTATGCTGCGATACCTGGGGGGGGGAGGGGTCCAGCCTCCTGGCAGCCGAGGGGGTATCAGGAGGGGGGTGTGGGGCGTGAGGGAGTGTGGAGCCGCGCACCACGTAGCGGCTCCCTGCAGGTGCGATACTCCACCTCCAGGCCGTCCAGCAGTCCGGATCTCAAGATGCGCCGCAGCCCCCAGCGCCTGCAGGCCGGCACGCTCGCCGTCAGCTGACCTCCGCTCACAACTGCGAGCAGTGCGTTACCATACTGCTGCTGCCACCTGACGAGAGCGGTGGCGTTGCCGTCACACCGGGAGGGGAAGGAGAGCGCAGGTGCAATCAGGGCGGAGGGAGGGAAGGTCAGGTGGGGCACGCACTTGTCTCCCGACTCGCGGAACATCTCCTGCATCTGCGCAAACATGTCCGGCGGCACCTGCGCGATGTTCCCCGTGGCGTACGCGCGGCGCGGCGGGTACGCCGGCCCCACCAGCTCCGCCCCGAACGCCGCCGTGCGCGCCATGGCAGCCTCTGCTGCGGCGCGGCGGGGCCGCCCGGGAGTGGGCTGCGTCGCGTCCCGCGCAGCTGCATTGTCCGCCGCGTCCTGCGCCAAGCTGTTCGGAGCTGGGGGAGCGTCCGCTGCCGCCACCGCCGGGGTGGGGGTCCCCGGCATTGCCCCCTGGCAACGAACGACAGGGACGCTTGTCAGCATGGCCTCCCTGGCACAACATCGGGTGGCGGCCGACGCCCGGGCGATGCACAAGGGAAGGGGCGGACGGGGCGGGGTGGGACATGCAGCTGTGTCACCTTGGCGGCGGGCGGCTTCTTCTGGCCAGGCGAAAAGTTGTACTCTCCCATCATCTCCAGAGCGTGCTTGACGCCGTACATGGCCTGCAGGATGAGCGCAGCGGCCGCAGCTTGAGTAGGCAGTACCAGGCTGGCGGCAGCAGGGGCAGCAGGGCCCAGCAAGGCTCACCGTGACGGCAGCGGAGCGTTTGCTTCTCCTGCGCTCGATCTGGCCCGCAGCGGCCGCTGGGTTCCACCCGTCCAGCAGTGAATGCATGTCCTGCCAGTCGGGGAAGGAGGGCGATGAGGGAACACAGGGGGGGGTGGCGGCATGCGGCTCACAGGCAGGCAGGCGCACGCGCAGACGCAGGCACCGATACTGCTGGGGCGGGGGAGCGGCACCTGGCCATTAGAGCGCGCGTTGTCCATGCTCTTCCCTGGGGCCATCACGCGGCCATGGGCTCGGTCCCTGCAGAGGGGGCAGGAAGCCAGTCAACCGCCAGGCCGGCTGCCCAGCGCGCAGGCAGGAAAGATCCGGGCAGCAGGCCAGCCTTCTGGTCGCCAGGAGGGACGCGTTGGGGCCCCCCACCTTCGCGCCTCGCCCTCGTACAGCTGCACGGTGTTTCTCAGCCCATCCAGCAGCGCGGCCTTCCTGGCTGGCGGAGGCATGGCGGGCGCAACCCCGTCGTGGTGATGGCCAGGGGATCCCGCCCGCTCCCCATCGCCCACCAGCGCGCTGGCAAACTTGCTCGCCAGGTCGCTGTGCGCGACACCCCCGCTGCCTCCGTCCGCCGGTTTTCTCATTCCAATGCGCTCCAGGGGCAGATTAATTCAAAATAACCGCACAGCCCCTACCCGCCGAAGCGGGAATGCCTGTGGCGACAGCGCGCACATGACGCGCAAGGAACATTCAGCGACAGGCACGCGCGCAGGGTAATTCGAAACAGGCGCGAATACGGTCGCGTGCTGGCTGCGCCAGTGACTGTGTCGCTACTGCGTTCCGATCTCTCGGGGAATATTTTTAAAAGCAGGCGCTCGATCCTTGTTATCTGTTATCCCCCTCCCCCCCCCCCCCCCCCCCCCACCGGGCAACCCCACCCCTCCGGCAGGACGCCCAGACCGGAAGAGCCACCGGGACTGCAAAGCAAACTACTTTGCGGCGAGTTTTAAGGCGCTCGCCAAACATCACGCGTGATCGCGAGGTATGCCGAAACTGGTCGCGCCCGCCGCCGCTGACCCAAATATATGCCAAGAATACCGCCAGTCAATCCACCGACGACGGCGACGACGTACTGTGACGTACGCAAGACACGCACCGTCCCCACACCTACGAAGCCTTGGCTCCAGGTGGATAAGAGCGCTACCGTTGCAAAGCAGTTCCTCGGACCTGAGTCGACGGAAGCGCGCTGGTTCAGGTGGGAGAGGCGGGGGTGGCAGGTTGGTGGGGGGGGGGGGGGGGGGGGGGCTTGCGGCTGTCTCGCCTCGCTCGAAACTGCGAGTACCTGTCCTGCTCGCTGCGCATATGACACGGCACAGTCCCGAGCGGCCAGCGAACTTGGGCCCGGAATAGTAGATCTGCCCAAACTTGCTAGGCTGTGGCTTACCTTGCTTATAACCGAGGGCAAGGGCTGCGCTGCGCCTGGGCTCTGGAGCTGCTGTGTGCTGTCTTGCTCCTCGCAGGGCTCCCAGGGGCGAGGTACCTGCCCTCGTCAGCTAGACCGGGGCGAAAGAGCCGAGGCCAGGTAAGCCCGGGCGGGCGGCGCGGGCGGCGTGCAACGCGACGTGACGACCCGCGTCGTCGACGACGATCCGATGCTGCGTGGGCTTTATGATGCTCTGGCTTTATCATTTTGATGGCCTTTATCATCCGTCGAGCTGCTGCTTAGCTACTATAGTAGCGGCTACGATAACTAAATATAAGCCTCACCAGGCCAGGGCAGGTACTTGCGCGCGCAGCAGCAAGTAGAGCAGTCGGATGACGAGATATGATCACAGTAGTACAGTACTGACCCTAATCCTTATTATTGTGCTGAATATGCTGGTCGTGATTGATTTATTTCGTTTTTAAATCCTTTTCGTCGAACATAACAATCGGCCGTGCGCGGGTACTGGTGTGAAGTAATCCTTAATCCTTACAAGAGCTACACCCCTGCACATAAGTTTGGGGTCCCTTTTCGGCAGTCTCAAGACTTCACAAGTCTAGGGTACCTGAACGTAGGGTATATGAGATGAAACCCTGGAATCTCAGAGGGCTTTATAAAACCTGCATGACGAGTGGCTCAAACCGAAGCTTAATGACCTTTGACTAGGGAATCACGCTGCACTTGGTGCGTGGATAGGCGTCGCCTGCAACTGCACCAAAACCGGGGTCGGTATCACGCACACGCCGACGCGCGTGCATAGGCAACCAAACGGCGGGATGGCCATGAACGCGTGAGGAAACACATTGGCGAGGGGCTCGGGTGCATTTGTTTGGGGTGCAGCCGTGTGGGCGGCGGCCAGTGCATGTCGCCTTGCGATACTGGCATGGCATCAGTGTCGGCCACGCGCGGCAACACCCCCTTGGCTTCAAAACGCTATAACTTCTCAGGGTTTGCTCAGAATAACTTTTTAAAAATATCACGCCATTCCTCATTCAATTCTGCGTCGGGAACACTCTTCCATAATCACAAAATCAATTTTTTGGGTCTCCGGAAAAAATCGCCAAAGATTATCATCCAAGTTGCCCCTCACTGCCTCATGTGCCCACCCATATCGGGCGCGTGGCTTTGCGCCAAGTGCGTGTCTAAGCCCCATACTCAGTTGCGCGAGAGCGTTATGTATGTGGATGACCACGGACCACCAACACTTGGCATGTGCCACCTCCTAGCGATACACACATCTACCAGCCAAAATGCCATTTTCCATAGCATTTTTCAAGGAATTTCATATTAATCAAAATCCACGCCCCTACCGCGCCACCCCGCCCACGAAACGGTGCAACTGGCATTCCGCCACGCGCCCCCATAGTAGAGCATTGCCCTACGCCAAGGGGGCCATCGAGCGCCTCTCCTACGTGCGTTCGCCACAGAAACAGTAGCATTTTCACCCCAAAACTGCTCCCCACAGTGGCCAACTTGACGTTGGGGTGTCACGTCGTGCCTATAGCGACATGCTTTCAGTGGCCTACACGCACGGTGTGTGCAACTTATGCCAAGGGCCGTATCCACCGAGTTTGGTGCGACGAGTGCCGCTATTTCCATAGGTTTGGACAGTTGGCGCAACCCACAACTTTCTGGCGCCAACGCACCATGCAATGATTTCGCGTTTTTGAAAGGGCGCCCACAAATGGTCGTGTTGTCGCGCGGGTGGGTATAAAGCGCACAATAGGCGTTCGCCCGAACTATTCCCACTGTAGTTAGCATGTATGCACATGCAGCCGGCGTTATCCTCGCCCATGCATGCGCTTTGCGATCGAAAATGCAAAACCCGGACTTATGTGGAGGGGTGTAGCAACAAATGAACCTAGAAATAACGTTCGATGACGGCGACGACATCCCCGTCTCATCACAACCTCACAACCACGTCCACATTTCCCGTCTCTCCCCGCGCATTGTGCTGCGTTCGGCAGAGGCGGAAAGCGGGCTCAGGGAGTGAAAGCTATGACCAATACGGAATTGTCCAGCTCCGTTACCTCCAGCAAGGGACATTCTTCTACGGAGGTTGCTACAACAGCATCGCCAGTGCGCTTACAACTCTGCGCTGATTGCACTACTGTGAACGATGCGGATGGCCTCCAGGTTTGATGTCGCTACAGGTCGCCACGCTCTAGCGCGGCTGCGCGTCGCTGGTCGCTCTGCGCACGGCAAAGGGACGGCGTTGTTGCCGTTGCTACCTCCCACTAACGCGAAGCGTCACCAGCGCCGCCGCGCGTTCCGCCACCTCGTCGCTGCGACCTCAGTGCCGGAACTGCTCGAGGTAAGGTCCACCTCGCGCGAACAGTGTCCAGTGTATGAAGCCTGGGAGAGTGCGGTGCAGCGCATTGCCACAGTCGACATATTGGTGGTCCGGCGCTCGGACGACGTCGGTCGCGTGAGTCATGGGTGTGCTCATCCAGGCGATAGAAAAGAGCCCCGTCGACAGTGCGAGCGTCCTCGGCGTGACCGCAGAGCTGCGGAGTCCCGCGGATGAGGCCCTGCCGCAGCTTGAGGGGGACTGGGTGGTGCTGTGGAGCGACCTCGGTAAGCCGAAAACGCCGCAGGCAAAGTCGCCAGCGAGGAAGTTTGTACCAAACCTGAAGATGCTCTCCTTCGGCGCGCTGCCCCCTGTGGAGATAGCCATCACAGGCAGCTACAACCGCGTGCAGAGCAACTTGTACGAGCTGCTGCAGGTGTTTCAGTTGCCCGACTCGAACATCACGGCGGCCATGGTCCTCGGTGCGCCCTGTGCTCCAGACCCCGAGCAATCCAACCGCCTCACTGTTCAATTTGACTCTGTGAGGGTGGTTCTGCCGCTTGAGGCTGGAGAGGGCTGCATACAGGCCCTGGAAGAGGCGGGCCTGGGGGACGCCATCAAGGGAGCCATTCCTATTGATGCACCAAGCACGTACATTGATGTTGAATATATTGATAGCACCCTGCGCGTGCACACGGGCCAAACAGGGACGACATATGTTCTGAAGCGTCTGCACTCCCCGGACAAAATCCCCTTTTCCCTGGATTGACAGCATGTGGATTGAATGAAGAGAAGTACCACTGATATCATTGCAATCCAGAGGTGCCATCTGCAAGCCTGAAACAACAGCTGAGGGACATTTAGCGCCTAGTGCAGACGGAAATGAATCGTTCGCCATGCATGGGAATCTTCTGTCAACCACCCACCTGCAATAGCAACAATAACATATGATGATGATCCCCATTTCTGCACGACTTTCTCTTATCTGATGCTTTGTCTGCATTGGCGTCCCTCGGAATGATTATGCTCGTAATAATGCCCTGACAATGCTATCTTAATAACCATGCCGGCTAATAATGCATGGTGTGCACTGAACAGCTGCAATGTCACTAACTATAGCTCCTAGGTGACAAAAATTGAAACGGCGGTGCCTGGCCGTGTTTTGCCACCCTTCTAACATTTTCCCTATTTCTATTCTATGCTGGTATCTTTCTACTCTCATCTTCTTATCTGCCGAAGTTCCATCGTATTTTTTGTCTGGACTCGATAGAAAGGATTGTGTAATCCTTTGTTTCTGCTGTATTGCGCTGCAATACACCCTGATATTCGGGTACAAACTGATACTATATACCTGTACTGACGAGTACCAGGAGTACCCCTGCTACCAGGAGTACCCCTGCTATGCGTAATCGCGTTCCAAGTGAAGTATAATTAACGTAATCTTACTGTGTGCATCAATACGCATTCCTGTATCGCTGTCTAATTTAGGCAATGCACGTACACATTTTCCTGGATAAATGGTCATTACTCAGTTAATGTACTTACTGCTATCCGAAATCGATTCGCAATACGACTAGGGTATGCTTGCTTGTCAGTCTTCTTTCGAAAACTCCAACCCATCAACACATTTCTATTCCTAGTTGCTGAGCTTCTATCCCAGTAGACTGGTTAGCTTGCTTGATGTGTTCCAGGAGAATGACTTCTAGGCTGCTGCTTATCACGGCGCATGGGAAGGGGGGACATGCCGACTTTTTTAACGTATAAATCGCGTCTAATACAAACATTACGAAACATACCCGTAATACATGGGAAAGCACAAGCAAGAAAATTGAAGTGTGCTCTTGGTTGTGTTTCATGTACACAATGTATCAATGCGCATGCCCGGGCGCGGGCAGGGGCATATTCAGAAACGTAGAATATCTGAATGATGCACGAATTATGTCCGAAAAGTTAAATATTACGGGTGTTACTTGGTTCCGCGCGCCGTGGTCTGGCTTCCAGCGGTGCTTGATAGGCCCCCGGGCCCTCTTCCGGCTTGCCATATGGTAACTGTGTCCCCTGGAGATGCGGGCAATTGGTACAGCATACGGGCGGACAGCTGAGCTGCATTCACCAATAGCAGGCGATACCTTGCACACTGGAGCAGTTTGCGGTGCACATCAGTTACTCGCTCAACAATATCTTACAACCCCAACTTAGGAAGCTTCATACATGGGCATCCGAACGTGTACCGTCAGTGCTATCTTACATACAACTCGTGCAAATTTGCCATACACATAGTCTTACATCGTCGCTACAGGCATCCACCACTATTTCATCAGTGTAGCCGCGAAGTCGCTGAGCTGCTGGCAGCCTGTCTTAAAGCTTTCCATCACAAAGTAGCGGGACTGGAAGCCGTCCTTGTAGCTCATCTTCGGCTGCGGCGAGAAGGGGTCAAATGGCAGGAACGATGGGGCATCGGTCTTCATGTGCTGCAGCTCCCCAAAGCTGGATAGAATGCCGGCGCCAAACGCCTTGATCTCGCCGCCCTGCCGGACAACGCCAAACTCCACCGTGTACCAGTACACCTTGGTCAGATGCCATATCTCCTTCTCAGACGCCCCAGAGACGCAAGGCCGATGGTCTCAACCAACTTGCAGTAGGCGGGGTCCGCCAGCATGACGACATGGCCTGGTATAGCAGCCACCCCATAACCTAGTCGTCAGCGTGCATGCAGACGTTGATGACGACAAGCAACTCGATAATAATCATACTAATTGCAGATGGTCAGGCACCCACCAAGCATCTCATGTATGACATCCGGCTCCGGGGTGTACATTGGCTGGCTGGGGTGCCTCATATATTGTGTGCTGTGAAACGTCCTGAAGGCCAAGCCGTTCAGAAAGTCACGCGGGTGCAGCAATCCTGCAACTGGCCTGATCTGCCATCCCGTCTTGCCCATGATGGTCTGCGATAGATCTTCCAATTGCGGGACAGTGTCTTCGCGAAATTGAAATAATTCCCAGTTGCGCAGAAATTCCGCGCAGGCATGTGTCGGGTAGAGCGCTTCCAGCTCCCGCAGCGCCGTCCCCCATGTCAGCACCTCCTCTGGCGAATAGTCTATCGCTGGTATGGCTTCCCCAAGCGTGTGCCTCGCCGCCAGCCCGACGATGTCCATCCGCCGCTGCTCGTACGCCTCGTCACCAAAGCCGGGGTGTTCCTCGCTCAGTTTGGCCCCGAAGCCCAATATCTTACCGTTGTCAACTTCGGCAATGCTCCGGGGAACCGGCACCGCGGCCTCGTCTGTCACAGTGCCGGACTCTACCGGCCTGCTCGCAGTTGCCACCACTGCTGCCAGCGCACCAATAGGTGTAGCATCAGACAGCGGCGGCCCGACACTGCCCAGAAACGCGCCGCGGCATGACACTTTTGACAGGCAGTGCGGCTCCTCGAGCAGACCAAAGCAAATCATACCTTTGCGACCGCTTCGGCATGTCACGCGGGGTGAGTATCCAGGTTCCAGTCGCGCACGTGCTGCCGCCCCGGAACGCGGTGGGCCTAAAGCCAAACGTCCGCCCCGGGCAGCGATAAGCACCGCCATTTCGAAATAATTATATATACCCCAGGTACCTCTTGCCCTCGGCTTCGTCAACACCGCGGCACTCGCACAGCACGGCTGCCACGTCCAAGCACACAGGGATACTGCCGCTACACAGCGGATCAGCTCTATCTGAAAGCACTGCTTCAGGCTACGTCTGGTTGTAGTGGCACAAGGCCCGAGCGCAAGTGCCTCTTAGCGGCTGCTGTGCTGTATGCGCTGTCAGGAACGAAGAGGACGAGGCGCGCGCTTTTTCAAAGCTGTCGGCAATATGTAGTATCCCGGTATCTCAGGCGGGCAGCTGGTAGCTTTCCGTCCGCCCGGCGAGCGAGAAAGCAGCGTGCGGTAGCTCCGAACGCGGGCTTGCGTGCCAAAGAGTGCTGCTGCGCGGTGTCGAGGCGAGCGGCAGCAGGGAAGCGCTCTCCTTGTCACCCGCTGCCGGTTCGCTGGGCGTGACGACAGCGTTGCTGACTTGGTCACACGCCAGCACGAAGGCGCTTTCACGAAAGAAGAACGATATCTCAAAATAATGCATGCGGCAAAAGCACTGGAGCAATGCGGACGGCGCTTGCCCCCTCCGGGATATGCCGTCCAGCAACGCAGTAGCAATACGTGCGCGTCAGCAGTAGGAGTTGCGCGTCATCAGCAGGGTTCAGGCTTCGCCTAATTCTTCGTGAGCTGTTCGGTAAAATTTCGCGAACGAACGGTCGCAAATAAGGTTCCTTCGTCGCTAACACTTCCGTGATGATTTCGCTAAGAACAGCCTACGCGATCGCCGCGAGACTCGCTTTGTATTATAATACAAATATATTTATAGTACAATATATATATTCGCGAAGAATGGCGAGCTGTATGTACACCATTCCACATAAGTCTTTGCATATGGAAATCCGCGCGTATCCTCGCCTCGGTGCCCAAGCCATGGGGCCACGGGGCCATGTAGCCTTGTAATCCAGTGTATGCAAGCCTCCTACGCCAAGGAGGCAGCCGTTTCTCCCGGTTATCGCACTTTTAGAATTGTTCTTCGGCAATGGCATTGCTTGGCACATGGCTAAAACCACAGAAAAATAGGGCGATGATTAGGGGGCAACTTGTTGGCGGCGTAGCTACCATCCTTCGCATATGCCCGCGCGCTGCCGGTGGTGGGTGGACGTATGCATGCGCTGTAAGACCACCGAGATTGAGCCCAATCCATGCACGCTACCGATGGTATTTCCATGAGAGTGTGCCAGTAATCCCGTCGTCGTGATGGGGCCAATCATCCCACAAGTTCCAAGCTGCAAGATAAGCGCCGTTGGCCGCGCCTCGCTGGGTGAAAGTAGCACACATAAAGTGCCTTCGATTCCATAGATGCATGCTTATACCGCCCGCACCGTAGGCTAAGCGTGGGCTGCCCCCCTCGGCATCAATGTCGCCACTGCTACACAAGTCTGCGCGCATGTTGTCACACATGTCACCCATCATCCAACGGGAAAAGCCAAAATGATGACGGGGTCCACGCGACGTGGAGACCTATCAAAGGGGTCCTCGCGCCTGGGAGCTTGCGTGGAAGGGCACATTACATGCCCCCATCATGCGCCCCCATCCACAGCGAGTGGGCTGCCTGGGATACCAGAACAGGGGGTAACTTTGACAGGCCATAACATTTCGGCGTTTTATCATATTGGGCTGAAAATTAGTGCGTTGGAAAGCGCAGGTCACGGGCTTTCCATCGCACTAAGTTTCAGCCCAATCTAATAAGACGCCGAAATGTTATGAATTAAAACGTGATTGCAATATTACTGCTTCTTGCAGGGCGAACGGCCAGTTTGCGAATGTCACATGTAGCCCGCTAGCTGACTATAGACTCCAACCCATGCGCCGTGCGGCATGGGGTAGGTGGCCAAGACATGTATTTCGGCAACCATGGGAGAAAAACACGGTTCTTTATGTCCAAATGTCGGCGTGCCGTGCGCTCAAACCGTGCACAGCCCGGCTGTGCAGCACTTGTTACACTGGTAGTGCCGCATAACATGCGCCGCGCGCGCCGCGCGCAACGTCGCATTGGCCCTAGCACACCATGTGCACGCTCTTTCATGGTTATCCTCGCAATGGCAACAACGGCGTAGACTATGCGTGGGTTTACCGACTATAAGCGACCAAAACCAAATCATACCCATAAAAACATGCAAAGACTTATGTGGGCTGCTGTGTAAGCGAAATGCTGCAAATAGCTACTAATAAGTCTTGCAATGTGGCGGTTCGGTAGCACAGAGGTGAGCAGGTAGCGTGCGCGGGAAAGGCACTAATCCTTTTATTAGGTCGCTAATGCATATATCAAGACCGGAAGAGTAGAACGAGCGAATGGTCAGGCGCAGGCGATGGGGGGCGGGGGGGGGGGGGGGGGGGGGGGGGGGGGGGCGGGGCGGGGGGGGAGGAGGCACATGGCAGAGGAGACAATCAAGAAAGGCAGCACGCCGCGCCGGTGCCCCGCGGCCCCTGGGAGGGGGCCCGCCTTTGCCCCGCGGCTCGATCATTTCGCGAACAATCGCAAATTGAATTTCCTTGCGAAGGATCTCCGGAGTTTCCTGCAGTAATACTCTAGGAATGCAATGAAATTCCGGTTTCGTGCAGAAGAGTTGCCCAGGGCCTAGAGCCGTGCCCAACGGCTTTACTTAACCCCGGCAGTAGCCCGAGCTACTCGTCAATCTCGCAGTTCTTTGTAGTTCTATCTGCTCTATGTACATCACTCTTCCCTCTCCGCCCACTTTCAAGAAATGGATTCCTCTTCACACGCTCCCCACGGCGACGGGGCTCTTGCGCCTGGTCGAGGCCGCCATCGCCGCCGCCAACGCATAGAAGGCCGCCACCACCGAGGAGACGCCATCATGGCCATGGCGTCAAACGCGCGCCCCGTGGACGCCGAGGCGCGCCTCCTACTCCTCCAAGACCGCATCGCCAAGGCGGAGTCCGCCGTCCATGCGCACTTCGCGACGGCCGCCGCCTACGTTCACGCCGCAAGCCGGCCGGGCCTTGCGCCCCGCCGTGGTTCCGATGGCCGCTCCGGCGGTCGCAGCTCGCGCCAAGCATGCTCCGGACGACAAGGCGGTCGTCGACGCCGTCAAGGCACCGAAAGGTACTAGCGAGACCACGCACCCATCACATTTGGATGGACGCACACGGCGCCATCCACGACGCCCGCCACACCTACGAGGCCTCGGTCATGCAAGCCGAGGTCGACTCCCTACGCGCCTTCAACCCCCTGGTTCGCAATTTCCTCCCTGACGGACGACGCAACGGGTGACCCCGTCTTGGCTTAGGCCCTCAAGCTCGCCGACGAGAAGGGCGTCAAGCGCATGACGGATGCGCAAGCAAGTGCACGATCCCCCAAAAATCCGCGCACCAACCCCATTACCCGCCCCCCCACGAACCCCCGCCCCCATCTAGCCACCCTGGCCGCACCATCAACCCCTCGCATCCCGGTGGCCCCGCATGCCCCCGTCCGTGGCAACTGCCACAGGTGCGGCCCGCCGGGCTAGTACTTCTGTGACTGCCGGCAATAATCGCGCGCGATGGAGCTGTAGTCCAGGCACCGCCCCACGTGGTTGAGTCCCTAGCGACTGCGCTATTTCCCGGTCACACCCGGGTGACAGTGTCAAAATTTCAATATGTTTTATTTTTCGGTCAAATCTGCGCCCTCTCGCAACGGGGTACCCGGCCCACGCAACGAGTGCCACGACAAAGCGCCGACCTTGGGACGGGCACATTATTCCCGCGCCTCGTCTGTTCGAACGACCCCATGTGGTCACCCCCCGCCCGCCGCTGACAGCTCGCCCGCCGCGCCTGCCGCTTTGCCCCGCTATTCCCGATTTTCGGGCGTCTATTTGGCTGTCGACTTAAGTTCATTTTTTGGTTGTTCTTTGAAAGTAGTCGGTCCGGCAGTTGTCTAACCGGTACCTGATCGCCCCCGGCTTTTCTCGCCACACAACGCGAGATGCGAGGCCACTTGATGCATGGGCGGTGGTTCCCTCGCTCGAGGCCAGTGGCCGTTCAGTGGAGAACCAGAACGTCGTCCACATCGTTGATCACGGTTCGCCGAAAACGGCCCTTGACTTCCTCGCCAAGGAGGTGGTGCGCGTCCGCGCGGAGTACGGCATCGACATGGTCGTAAAGTGGGTCCCCCGTAAACACGGCCGCCAAAGATATGTCTAAGTAAGGCGACGCCAACGACCGGATGCTGAACCCTAGATTTTTCACGGTTGATGGCCACTAGCAGAAGGCGCTGCAATACTTCTCAGCCTCGCAGGTGGGTACCGTCTATTGCCCCCCCCCCCCCTCCCTTCCCTTGCGCCATCCCTCCCTCCTTGCTTTCTAGAGGGATGTGGGTTAGGCAGGAAGTTATCGTTATGCTCAGTGTTGCGTCTCTGTCTGAAGTACGAGGTGCAAAGATAGAGCTTCCGACTGCTTACCCTGGTGTGGACGACAAGTCGGGCTGGGGTGACATCTCCATCCTCCATCCCTCAGCGCCGGGGCCCTCACTCGGTCGACCGGTTTGCGACCCACCTAAATCGGCACTTTGTGCGCGCGTTTTTAATCGCGTTGTGTTTTTGTGTCCGGGTACGGAAGGTGTCGATTCTTTCCTATCCGATTGGTCTCGCGACAATAATTGGATTAATCCATTTTTCTCACTCATTGGCAGAGTTACGTAAACTACAAGACGACCGGCCGGTCGGTACACTTGTGATCCCGATTTGGAAGGGCCGACACTTGTGGCTAGTGATGGCCCTTGATGGCCGCTACCTCGCCGATTTCGTGACCGACGCGGTTGGCCTACCCCACCCACGGCCGGCCGGACAGTTTCCTCCCTGGCAAGGCTTCGGGCAATCGCGTCGCCCGGGCCGCCCCCTAGTGGCGCGTCCTCGCGCTACGCGTCGACTTCCGGCATGGCGCTCGCCCCTTCCTCGGGCGTAGCGCAACATCGCCCGCTACTTCTAAGCGGGGCGTCATGGTCACCGCCCGGCTGGCGTTGGCCGGTTGTCGAACCTGTCTCTCTCC
>VCJN01000411.1:0-26042 GCA_006384855.1 Tetraselmis striata
ACCTTGCGCCATCGTGTTTAATTATGGGCGTGAGGGAAAAGAACGACTGTCTGTTACAACGGGTCGCGCCCTGCCTTTATACTCGCGCACGCCATGGTGCGCGCGCCAGCCATTAGCGCATCCGCCACCTTGCGCCATCGCGCGCTGACTGTATTCTCCAGTACTTAACGCATATGTGCGAGCCTGAGTATTGGCATTAACTATGTCCGTACAATACAGTATCCGCTGCTGCATCGGCCGATATCCTGCAGTATATTCTAGTACTGCATGGCGCCCACCATTGATACTCAGCAGTACCGGAATCTTGATTGTGCTCGCACGGGCGTCCTCGTACTCGTAGATGTACAGCCGCTCCGCGATGTACGTCTGCTGCCGGAGATGTACTCGCGTCCTCGTACTCGTAGCCGTACGATCGCTCCGCCGTCTACAGATACTGCTGAGAGTGTGCAGGCGTCAAGGCTCCAAACAGCCGGTCAAACGCCTGCAAGACTGGTATCAAACAACACCCCCACTCGCCATGCAGTCATCACGCGCCCAACATCTGCATGGCGAACTCCGCGTGCTTCAGCCTTCCCAGAGCCTTGGTGAGTGCATCCGCAACCATCTGTGCAGTCGGGCAGTACTCAATTGCCACCTCCCCGCTGAGCACCTTCTCCCGTGTGAAGTGGTACTTGATGGCGATGTGCTTGCTGCGACCATGGGTCATGGGGTTGCGCGTCAGCGCAATGCAGCTCTGGTTGTCCTCGAAGATCACTGTGGCCTCGGACTGAGCACAACACAGCTCGCGCAGCAGCTCGCGCAAGAACAGCGCCTCGCACACAGCAGCACACAACGCCATGTACTCCGCCTCCGCCGTTGACAGCGCCACAGTGGCCTGCAGCTGCGACTTCCAACTCACTGCAGCTCCACAAAGCATGAAGACGAAGCCAGTGGTGGAGCGTCGTGACACCACGTCTCCAGCCCAGTCGGCGTCGCAGTACCCGTGCAGTAGGCCGTCAGCCTTGCCCCCACTGAAGGTCAGCCCCAGGGTTTTGGTACCCTTCAGGTATCGCAGGACTCGCTTGGCAGCCTGCCAGTGGCGCTCTTCAGGCTTGGCCATCACCCTGCACAACTTGCTCACAGCTTCGGCAATGTCGGGGCGGGTAGCCACCATCGCGTACAGCAGGCTGCCCACAAGGGCCTGATAGGGCATCTCAGCAGCCAACGGCTTGTTGCTACCGGGGACATCGGCACCAACCTCCGCTGGGGTGCTCACAGCGTAAGCGTCAGCAAGGTTGAACTTGTGCACCATGTCATCAATGTACTTGGCCTGATGCACCTTCAGCGTCGCATTGTCCCAGTCTCGCTCCACCGCCATGCCTAGCGCCCAGGCACAGACGCCCAAGTCCTTGATGTCAAAGCGGGCGCCTAATGCCGTCTTGAAATCCGCGGCCCATACTGCGTCCTTGAAGGCAAAGATCATGTCGTCCACGTACACCACCAGGATGCAGATCAACTGCCCACCCTGCCAGTAGACGTACGCGCCAGGGTCGGACTTGAGCTGCTGAAACCCGTAGCACACCAAGAACTTATGCAAGGTGTTGTGCCAATTTCGGGGTGATTGCTTCAGCCCGTACAGGCTCTTCAACAAGCGCAAGACCATGGGCCGCCCTCTTGCATCGTACTGCTCATAGCCAGGCGGCGGCCTCATGTAGATCTCCTCCTCCACTGGAGCATACAGGAACGCCGTGTCGACATCAACCTGATGGATATTCCAACCGTATTGTACTGCAATCGCAAACAGCACTCGGATAGTGGTGAACTTCACGGTCGGTGCAAAAGTCTCTGCATAGTCGATGCCATGTCGTTGACGGCAGCCTTGGACAACCAGTCGGGCCTTGAAGCGCGCGATACTGCCATCAGCGTTGTATTTGACCTTGAATACCCATTTGCTGGGAATGGCTGTTCGCTCCTCTGGTAACTCGCACACCACCCACGTGCCCTGCTTCTCCAACGAGTTGAATTCTGACTCTACGGCTTGCGCCCATTGCTCCTTGAACGGTCCGGACAGGGCCTGCTTGAGCGTGATGGGCTCATCGACACCCTGTGTCACTGCCGCGAATGCGGCGGCCATCATAGCTGCAGCGTCGTCGTTGGGGTTTTCCGGATGCACGACCCACCATTGCCCAGGAGCTCGGCGAGAACGAGCAGGGTAGGGGTCCCTCTCAGCACGCTGGACTATAGGTTCCTCTTGCCCGCCATCGTCGGTTCCCTCGTTCGTCTCCAACTGGGTCAGCTCCAGCGTGGGTTGCTGCGGTCCAAGTTCCAGTTCCTCCGCAGTCAGTGGCTCCTCCTCAATCTCAAGCTCCTCCTCAACGTCGTCCGTTTCATCCACGACACGCCGGTGAGCCTCGGTTATCTCTTGCACCCGTGATGCGTCGGACGTGCTGCCAACCCCGCTGTTATCGAGAAGTGCCTGGTATTGGGGGAACATCTCAAGGCTTGCAGCAGCATCGCCCCCACTGCCCCCCTTGCTGCTGGAAGCCGCATCACGCCAACCCTCATCGAAAATCACATTCCGACTTGCAACCACGCGGCGAGTAGCTGGGTTCCACACCAAGTAGGTGTGAGATTCCTGCCCATAACCAACGAAGACCCCGCGAAAGGCCTTGGCGTCAAGCTTCCGCCTATTCCCGGCATCCACGTGCACATACGCTGGACAGCCGAACACCCGCAACCCAGCCACATCTGGGGTCTTGCCAGTGTGACGCCGGTAGGGAACAGAACCGACACCCCGACTGTAGACATTGTTGCGGATGTGCATCGCGGCACAGAAGGCCAGCGCCCAGAACTCACGACCCAGGCCAGCATGTAGCAGCATAGCCACCGTCATCTCGGACAGAGTAAGCCACATACGCTCCTGCAGACCATTCTGCCATTGGCAGTATGGCGCAGAAAACTCAGGAACGAAGTGCAGGCCATCGCATGCAGATCGAAAATCCGCACTCTGGAAGACTGAGTCGTTGTCCAATCTCAGGCGAGCTGTACTCTTGTCGTATCCGAATCGGGGATGCACGCGCCTGATAGCGCGCACCACCAACAGCAGAGCCCTCGGAGCCTCATCCTTGGACTTCATGAACACCACCCAGCCGTATGCCGAGTAGTAGTCAGTCATCCCAAACACGTAACGGAACCCGCCAATGGACGTCACACCCACTGGCCCCCAGATGTCAGCTCCAAACTTCTGCAGTGGCCCAGTAGGACGCTTTGACGCAATGCGCGACCGCGGCTGTTCGTGAGACTTCGCCAACGCGCAACAGTCACAAAACGGCAGTATCTCATCCTTCGCGAACGTGATCCCCGAGACGCTCTCCGCAAGCAAACGATCCATGCCTGCAGCATGCAGATGGCCAAGACGTCTGTGCCACAGCAACTTTGACAACTTCCCACAAGCTTGCAGCGCAACAACATCCGCAGGGCTGGGCGCACGCCCGCTCTTTAGTATTCTGCTGCGGAAAGCGTACAAGTTGCTTCCCGGAGCGCGCCCGATAGGGACCGTCATATCACGGCCAGCAGAGCGCAAGACCATGGAGTCCCCGTTGGCCGTGTAATGAAACGAAGCGCCACGCTCCTGCGCCAACCGCTGGCTAAACAACCTGCGGTAGCCATGCTTTGTTTTGCCCGGCAAGTCCGGGACATGCAGAACCCCACGAAGCACACTGCGTACTTCGCCGCCATCGGCTCGAACAACCATCCAGACCGTCCCCCGGCCCACCGCCAGACAGCAAATACCCCCCACCTCAACCGGTGGTGCAAGCTGCTCATACTCCACGAAGCTGTCAGAGTCAGCCACCATATGCGGATATGCCCCACTGTCCTTCACCCACATGTCCGGGTAGCTTCCGAGATCATCATTCAGCCCCAGCATGCACGCCCCTCGTGCATCGACAACAACACTCGCAAGAGCAACCGCATCAAGCAAGTAAGCGGAATCAGACTTGGTTACAACACGGGCAGAGCCGCCCATGCCACCAGAGGCACTACCCGCCTCATCATCAGACATGCCGAAGCAGTCAGACAGCCCAGACAGCGATATGATCTCATCCATGTTGTGGCTGTCCAGGTCATGCTCGCGCTCATTCGCCTGAGCAACAGCACCAGCAGCCTCAGCCGGCCGCACATCCTCCTCGGACTCATACTCCCCTCCGAAGAGGTCATACAGCAGGGTGCCCGGTTCCGGCGCCCAATCATCCCACTCGTCATCCAGCAGGGACAGCGCAACGCGCTTTGCAGGTGGGGTGTTACCGGCATTCTCAGCCATGAAAGCAACATGCTCCTCCTCCTCATCAGCAACAAAGGCCGCCGGTGCCGGGTCCGCAGCAGCTTGACGCCTGTTGCCTCTTGGGCGCTGCGGGCAGTCCCGCTTGAAGTGAGGCCCACCGCACTGCCAGCATCCACCGCGCAGAGGGGCACCAAGGCGGCGAGGTCCAGATCCATCGCCTGTGGCCAGATGGGCGGAGCGCTTGGTGCCACCACTGGCTATGTAGCCCTCCGCAGATGGCTCCGATGCATGGTTCTTCTCAATACGCTTGGAGTAGTTCTGCGCCAGCTTGAGGCAGTCACCCTCCCAGGTGATGGCGCGGCCCTCATGCTCCGCGGTCACCTGCAGGATACCGATGATGGGCTCGTACTCGGGACGGAGGCCAGCCAGGAACTGAGTCACAACTTGGTTATGTGATGGAGCTTCAACATCCTCATGCTCCTCAGCCTCAGCCACCAAGTCCAAGAAGGCGTTGTCCAGGCGATGGTAGTATGCCTCCGCAGTCTCGGTGCGCTGTTGACCGGATTGGAGCACCGCATACATGTCGGAGATCCTGCCGAGATGGCCTCCCTCAAAGCGGGTGCGCAGAGCTGCCCAGGCTTGGCCTCCAGAGGTAGCATTGTCATTCAGGTGCCGACGGATGACATCCAGGAGCTCCTCGGGGAGCAGCGCAGTCAGGGTTGCATACAGCTTGAAGTGCTGATCAGATGAGGCATGCTCACTCATCATCATGGCCTGCTTCATGCCAGTGGCGTTGCAATAGGCCTCCATCTGGTGCCTCCAGCGGCGCCACCCCTTGGTCTGACCAGAGAAAACGGGCGGCAACGGAATGCGCGGCGCGCGGGCGGACACTCCTTCCGGCATGATGATCACAGTGATGGAAATCAACTGCAGAGCGGGACAGAGGCCAAGTCAGCGGTCTGGTCCTCACAGGGCCAAAAGCCCCCACCACTGCTTGCCGCAGTGGCAACTTTCTCCCACCAGAGATGGTCAACAGGGAGAAACTCGGTCAATATTTCGAAATTGGGGAGAGAAAACAACCGGAGCCGCACAAACTTTTAATTACCGGCCGCGATTAATCAACAAACAACCGCGGCCTCGCGGAAATCAAATTACCGGCTACGATAAATCGGAAAACCACCGGGAAATCCGGCTACTTTTTGATTCTCGTAGATTCGCCTATAACACGGCGGAAACTACGTCGTTCTCCGGTCGCAGACTGCTGCTAACTCGGCAACCTGCCTGCCTCGTGACGAGGGTCGATACCACTGGCACAAGACCACGACAGAGCGCTCGACGAGGCCGTCTGCCCCCCCTGTGGCCGGCGAGGCAGCTCGACACACTCTAACTGGGCGAGCGACAAGCGCACACGAGTCGACACGACTCGAAGCCGGCCCGAGTCGTCGAGAGACTGAAAGGGGCGTCGGAACGCGGCCCCAGGCGTCGAGAGGCACAGCCGAAACGAGAGAGGTCGACAGCAGCGTCGAGCTGCACAGGCAAACAGCCCCTACGCCCCTACAGGACGCCCACTGCCTAGGGAGGCCAGTGTCGAGCAGCGACCTCGCGTCGCACAGGCAAACGAGCCCCACGCCCCGTCCCAGGGCGCCCACTGACTGCCACCGTCAGTGCACCGCTTCTCGCGGCCACGCTCGGCTCTCAGCGAGCGAAAACGAGTCGTTCGAGTCCCCAGCCCAACAGCGCAGGTCCCCTCCCAAGAATCAGCAGCAAGGGGCGGCGGAAGAACCTGGTTGTGATGCTCCTGTGGTTGGCAGAGGCCGCTCCTTGGCTTGGGAGATGAAGGGAAGCGAGGGCCCATAACCTGTTGAAATATGGGCGTGAGGGGAAAAGAACGACTGTCTCTTACAACGGGTCGCGCCCTGCCTTTATACTCGCGCAACGCCATGGTACGCGCGCCACCCATGAGCGCATCCGCCACCTTGCGCCATCGCGCGCTGACTGTATTCTCCAGTACTTAATGCATATGTGCGAGCCTGAGTATTGGCATTATCTATGTCCGTACAATACAGTATCCGTGGTGCATCGGCCGATATCTGCAGTATATTCTGCATCGGCTGATATCCTGCAGTATATTCTAGTACTGCATGGCGCCCACCATTGATACTCAGCAGTACCGGAATCTTGATTGTGCTCGCACGGGCGTCCTCGTACTCGTAGATGTACAGCCGCTCCGCGATGTACGTCTGCTGCCGGAGATGTACTCGCGTCCCTCGTACCGTACTGGCATTATCTATGTCCGTACAATACAGTATCCGTTGGTGCATCGGCCGATATCCTGCAGTATATTCTGCATCGGCTGATATCCTGCAGTATATTCTAGTACTGCATGGCGCCCACCATTGATACTCAGCAGTACCGGAATCTTGATTGTGCTCGCACGGGCGTCCTCGTACTCGTAGATGTACAGCCGCTCCGCGATGTACGTCTGCTGCCGGAGATGTACTCGCGTCCTCGTACTCGTAGCCGTACGATCGCTCCGCCGTCTACAGGTACCGCCGAGAGTGTGCAGGCGTCAAGGCTCCCAACAGCCGGTCAAACGCCTGCAAGACTGGTATCAAACAACACCCCCACTCGCCATGCAGTCATCACGCGCCCAACATCTGCATGGCGAACTCCGCGTGCTTCAGCCTTCCCAGAGCCTTGGTGAGTGCATCCGCAACCATCTGTGCAGTCGGGCAGTACTCAATTGCCACCTCCCCGCTGAGCACCTTCTCCCGTGTGAAGTGGTACTTGATGGCGATGTGCTTGCTGCGACCATGGGTCATGGGGTTGCGCGTCAGCGCAATGCAGCTCTGGTTGTCCTCGAAGATCACTGTGGCCTCGGACTGAGCACAACACAGCTCGCGCAGCAGCTCGCGCAAGAACAGCGCCTCGCACACAGCAGCACACAACGCCATGTACTCCGCCTCCGCCGTTGACAGCGCCACAGTGGCCTGCAGCTGCGACTTCCAACTCACTGCAGCTCCACAAAGCATGAAGACGAAGCCAGTGGTGGAGCGTCGTGACACCACGTCTCCAGCCCAGTCGGCGTCGCAGTACCCGTGCAGTAGGCCGTCAGCCTTGCCCCCACTGAAGGTCAGCCCCAGGGTTTTGGTACCCTTCAGGTATCGCAGGACTCGCTTGGCAGCCTGCCAGTGGCGCTCTTCAGGCTTGGCCATCACCCTGCACAACTTGCTCACAGCTTCGGCAATGTCGGGGCGGGTAGCCACCATCGCGTACAGCAGGCTGCCCACAAGGGCCTGATAGGGCATCTCAGCAGCCAACGGCTTGTTGCTACCGGGGACATCGGCACCAACCTCCGCTGGGGTGCTCACAGCGTAAGCGTCAGCAAGGTTGAACTTGTGCACCATGTCATCAATGTACTTGGCCTGATGCACCTTCAGCGTCGCATTGTCCCAGTCTCGCTCCACCGCCATGCCTAGCGCCCAGGCACAGACGCCCAAGTCCTTGATGTCAAAGCGGGCGCCTAATGCCGTCTTGAAATCCGCGGCCCATACTGCGTCCTTGAAGGCAAAGATCATGTCGTCCACGTACACCACCAGGATGCAGATCAACTGCCCACCCTGCCAGTAGACGTACGCACCAGGGTCGGACTTGAGCTGCTGAAACCCGTAGCACACCAAGAACTTATGCAAGGTGTTGTGCCAATTTCGGGGTGATTGCTTCAGCCCGTACAGGCTCTTCAACAAGCGCAAGACCATGGGCCGCCCTCTTGCATCGTACTGCTCATAGCCAGGCGGCGGCCTCATGTAGATCTCCTCCTCCACTGGAGCATACAGGAACGCCGTGTCGACATCAACCTGATGGATACTCCAACCGTATTGTACTGCAATCGCAAACAGCACTCGGATAGTGGTGAACTTCACGGTCGGTGCAAAAGTCTCTGCATAGTCGATGCCATGTCGTTGACGGCAGCCTTGGACAACCAGTCGGGCCTTGAAGCGCGCGATACTGCCATCAGCGTTGTATTTGACCTTGAATACCCATTTGCTGGGAATGGTTGCTCGCTCCTCTGGTAACTCGCACACCACCCACGTGCCCTGCTTCTCCAACGAGTTGAATTCTGACTCTACGGCTTGCGCCCATTGCTCCTTGAACGGTCCGGACAGGGCCTGCTTGAGCGTGATGGGCTCATCGACACCCTGTGTCACTGCCGCGAATGCGGCGGCCATCATAGCTGCAGCGTCGTCGTTGGGGTTTTCCGGATGCACGACCCACCATTGCCCAGGAGCTCGGCGAGAACGAGCAGGGTAGGGGTCCCTCTCAGCACGCTGGACTATAGGTTCCTCTTGCCCGCCATCGTCGGTTCCCTCGTTCGTCTCCAACTGGGTCAGCTCCAGCGTGGGTTGCTGCGGTCCAAGTTCCAGTTCCTCCGCAGTCAGTGGCTCCTCCTCAATCTCAAGCTCCTCATCAACGTCGTCCGTTTCATCCACGACACGCCGGGGAGCCTTGGTTATCTCTTGCACCCGTGATGCGTCGGACGTGCTGCCAACCCCGCTGCTATCGAGAAGTGCCTGGTATTGGGGGAACATCTCAAGGCTTGCAGCAGCATCGCCCCCACTGCCCCCCTTGCTGCTGGAAGCCGCATCACGCCAACCCTCATCGAAAATCACATTCCGACTTGCAACCACGCGGCGAGTAGCTGGGTTCCACACCAAGTAGGTGTGAGATTCCTGCCCATAACCAACGAAGACCCCGCGAAAGGCCTTGGCGTCAAGCTTCCGCCTATTCCCGGCATCCACGTGCACATACGCTGGACAGCCGAACACCCGCAACCCAGCCACATCTGGGGTCTTGCCAGTGTGACGCCGGTAGGGAACAGAACCGACACCCCGGCTGTAGACATTGTTGCGGATGTGCATCGCGGCACAGAAGGCCAGCGCCCAGAACTCACGACCCAGGCCAGCATGTAGAAGCATAGCCACCGTCATCTCGGACAGAGTAAGCCACATACGCTCCTGCAGACCATTCTGCCATTGGCAGTATGGCGCAGAAAACTCGGGAACGAAGTGCAGGCCATCGCATGCAGATCGAAAATCCGCACTCTGGAAGACTGAGTCGTTGTCCAATCTCAGGCGAGCTGTACTCTTGTCGTATCCGAATCGGGGATGCACGCGCCTGATAGCGCGCACCACCAACAGCAGAGCCCTCGGAGCCTCATCCTTGGACTTCATGAACACCACCCAGCCGTATGCCGAGTAGTAGTCAGTCATCCCACACGTAACGGAACCCGCCAATGGACGTCACACCCACTGGCCCCCAGATGTCAGCTCCAAATTTCTGCAGTGGCCCAGTAGGACGCTTTGACGCAATGCGCGACCGCGGCTGTTCGTGAGACTTCGCCAACGCGCAACAGTCACAAAACGGCAGTATCTCATCCTTCGCGAGCGTGATCCCCGAGACGCTCTCCGCAAGCAAACGATCCATGCCTGCAGCATGCAGATGGCCAAGACGTCTGTGCCACAGCAACTTTGACAACTTCCCACAAGCTTGCAGCGCAACAACATCCGCAGGGCTGGGCGCACGCCCGCTCTTTAGTATTCTGCTGCGGAAAGCGTACAAGTTGCTTCCCGGAGCGCGCCCGATAGGGACCGTCATATCACGGCCAGCAGAGCGCAAGACCATGGAGTCTCCGTTGGCCGTGTAATGAAACGAAGCGCCACGCTCCTGCGCCAACCGCTGGCTAAACAACCTGCGGTAGCCATGCTTTGTTTTGCCCGGCAAGTCCGGGACATGCAGAACCCCACGAAGCACACTGCGTACTTCGCCGCCATCGGCTCGAACAACCATCCAGACCGTCCCCCGGCCCACCGCCAGACAGCAAATACCCCCCACCTCAACCGGTGGTGCAAGCTGCTCATACTCCACGAAGCTGTCAGAGTCAGCCACCATATGCGGATATGCCCCACTGTCCTTCACCCACATGTCCGGGTAGCTTCCGAGATCATCATTCAGCCCCAGCATGCACGCCCCTCGTGCATCGACAACAACACTCGCAAGAGCAACCGCATCAAGCAAGTAAGCGGAATCAGACTTGGTTACAACACGGGCAGAGCCGCCCATGCCACCAGAGGCACTACCCGCCTCATCATCAGACATGCCGAAGCAGTCAGACAGCCCAGACAGCGATATGATCTCATCCATGTTGTGGCTGTCCAGGTCATGCTCGCGCTCATTCGCCTGAGCAACAGCACCAGCAGCCTCAGCCGGCCGCACATCCTCCTCGGACTCATACTCCCCTCCGAAGAGGTCATACAGCAGGGTGCCCGGTTCCGGCGCCCAATCATCCCACTCGTCATCCAGCAGGGACAGCGCAACGCGCTTTGCAGGTGGGGTGTTACCGGCATTCTCAGCCATGAAAGCAACATGCTCCTCCTCCTCATCAGCAACAAAGGCCGCCGGTGCCGGGTCCGCAGCAGCTTGACGCCTGTTGCCTCTTGGGCGCTGCGGGCAGTCCCGCTTGAAGTGAGGCCCACCGCACTGCCAGCATCCACCGCGCAGAGGGGCACCAAGGCGGCGAGGTCCAGATCCATCGCCTGTGGCCAGATGGGCGGAGCGCTTGGTGCCACCACTGGCTATGTAGCCCTCCGCAGATGGCTCCGATGCATGGTTCTTCTCAATACGCTTGGAGTAGTTCTGCGCCAGCTTGAGGCAGTCACCCTCCCAGGTGATGGCGCGGCCCTCATGCTCCGCGGTCACCTGCAGGATACCGATGATGGGCTCGTACTCGGGACGGAGGCCAGCCAGGAACTGAGTCACAACTTGGTTATGTGATGGAGCTTCAACATCCTCATGCTCCTCAGCCTCAGCCACCAAGTCCAAGAAGGCGTTGTCCAGGCGATGGTAGTATGCCTCCGCAGTCTCGGTGCGCTGTTGACCGGATTGGAGCACCGCATACATGTCGGAGATCCTGCCGAGATGGCCTCCCTCAAAGCGGGTGCGCAGAGCTGCCCAGGCTTGGCCTCCAGAGGTAGCATTGTCATTCAGGTGCCGACGGATGACATCCAGGAGCTCCTCGGGGAGCAGCGCAGTCAGGGTTGCATACAGCTTGAAGTGCTGATCAGATGAGGCATGCTCACTCATCATCATGGCCTGCTTCATGCCAGTGGCGTTGCAATAGGCCTCCATCTGGTGCCTCCAGCGGCGCCACCCCTTGGTCTGACCAGAGAAAACGGGCGGCAACGGAATGCGCGGCGCGCGGGCGGACACTCCTTCCGGCATGATGATCACAGTGATGGAAATCAACTGCAGAGCGGGACAGAGGCCAAGTCAGCGGTCTGGTCCTCACAGGGCCAAAAGCCCCCACCACTGCTTGCCGCAGTGGCAACTTTCTCCCACCAGAGATGGTCAACAGAGAGAAACTCGGTCAATATTTCGAAATTGGGGAGAGAAAACAACCGGAGACGCACAAACTTTTAATTACCGGCCGCGATTAATCAACAAACAACCGCGGCCCCGCGGAAATCAAATTACCGGCTACGATAAATCGGAAAACCACCGGGAAATCCGGCTAATTTTGATTCTCGTAGATTCGCCTAGAACACGGCGGAAACTACGTCGTTCTCCGGTCGCAGACTGCTGCTAACTCGGCAACCTGCCTGCCTCGTGACGAGGGTCGATACCACTGGCACAAGACCACGACAGAGCGCTCGACGAGGCCGTCTGCCCCCCCTGTGGCCGGCGAGGCAGCTCGACACACTCTAACTGGGCGAGCGACAAGCGCACACGAGTCGACACGACTCGAAGCCGGCCCGAGTCGTCGAGAGACTGAAAGGGGCGTCGGAACGCGGCCCCAGGCGTCGAGAGGCACAGCCGAAACGAAAGAGGTCGACAGCAGCGTCGAGCTGCACAGGCAAACAGCCCCTACGCCCCTACAGGACGCCCACTGCCTAGGGAGGCCAGTGTCGAGCAGCGACCTCGCGTCGCAGAAGGCTAACGAGCCCCACGCCCCGTCCCAGGGCGCCCACTGACTGCCACCGTCAGTGCACCGCTTCTCGCGGCCACGCTCGGCTCTCAGCGAGCGAAAACGAGTCGTTCGAGTCCCCAGCCCAACAGCGCAGGTCCCCTCCCAAGAATCAGCAGCAAGGGGCGGCGGAAGAACCTGGTTGTGATGCTCCTGTGGTTGGCAGAGGCCGCTCCTTGGCTTGGGAGATGAAGGGAAGCGAGGGCCCAACTAACCTGTTGAATTATGGGCGTGAGGGGAAAGAACGACTGTCTCTTACAACGGGTCGCGCCCTGCCTTTATACTCGCGCACGCCATGGTACGCGCGCCACCCATGAGCGCATCCGCCACCTTGCGCCATCGCGCGCTGACTGTATTCTCCAGTACTTAATGCATATGTGCGAGCCTGAGTATTGGCATTATCTATGTCCGTACAATACAGTATCCGTTGGTGCATCGGCCGATATCCTGCAGTATATTCTGCATCGGCTGATATCCTGCAGTATATTCTAGTACTGCATGGCGCCCACCATTCATACTCAGCAGTACCGGAATCTTGATTGTGCTCGCACGGGCGTCCTCGTACTCGTAGATGTACAGCCGCTCCGCGATGTACGTCTGCTGCCGGAGATGTACTCGCGTCCTCGTACTCGTAGCCGTACGATCGCTCCGCCGTCTACAGGTACCGCCGAGAGTGTGCAGGCGTCAAGGCTCCCAACAGCCGGTCAAACGCCTGCAAGACTGGTATCAAACAACACTGCCAATGGCAGAATGGTCTGCAGGAGCGTATGTGGCTTACTCTGTCCGAGATGACGGTGGCTATGCTGCTACATGCTGGCCTGGGTCGTGAGTTCTGGGCGCTGGCCTTCTGTGCCGCGATGCACATCCGCAACAATGTCTACAGTCGGGGTGTCGGTTCTGTTCCCTACCGGCGTCACACTGGCAAGGCCCCAGATGTGTCTGGGTTGCGGGTGTTCGGCTGTCCAGCGTATATGTGCACGTGGATGCCGGGAATAGGCGGAAGCTTGACGCCAAGGCCTTTCGCGGGGTCTTCGTTGGTTATGGGCAGGAATCTCACACCTACTTGGTGTGGAACCCGGCTACTTGCCGCGTGGTTACAAGTCGGAATGTGATTTTCGATGAGGGTTGGCGTGATGCGGCTTCCAGCAGCAAGGGGGGCAGTGGGGGCGATGCTGCTGCAAGCCTTGAGATGTTCCCCCAATACCAGGCACTTCTCGATAACGGCGGAGTTGGCAACACGTCCGACGCATCACGGCTGCAAGAGATAACCGAGGCTCACCGGCGTGTCGTGGATGAAACGGACGACGTTGAGGAGGAGCTTGAGATTGAGGAGGAGCCACTGACTGCGGAGGAACTGGAACCTGGATCGCAGCGACCCACGCTGGAGCTGACCCAGTTGGAGACGAACGAGGGAACCGATGATGGCGGGCAAGAGGAATCTATAGTCCAGCGTGCTGAGAGGGACCCCTACCCTGCTTGTTCTCGCCGAGCTCCTGGGCAGTGGTGGGTCTTGCATCCGGAAAACCCCAACGACGACGCTGCAGCTATGATGGCCGCCGCATTCGCGGCAGTGACACAGGGTGTCGATGAGCCCATCACGCTCAAGCAGGCCCTGTCCGGACCGTTCAAGGAGCAATGGGCGCAAGCCGTAGAGTCGGAATTCAACTCGTTGGAGAAGCAGGGCACGTGGGTGGTGTGCGAGTCACCAGAGGAGCGAGCAACCATTCCCAGCAAATGGGTATTCAAGGAAGGTCAAATACAACGCTGATGGCAGTATCGCGCGCTTCAAGGCCCGACTGGTTGTCCAAGGCTGCCGTCAACGACATGGCATCGACTATGCAAAGACTTTTGCACCGACCGTGAAGTTCACCACTATCCGAGTGCTGTTTGCGATTGCAGTACAATACGGTTGGAATATCCATCAGGTTGATGTCGACACGGCGTTCCTGTATGCTCCAGTGGAGGAGGAGATTTACATGAGGCCGCCGCCTGGCTATGAGCAGTACGATGCAAGATGGCGGCCCATGGTCTTGCGCTTGTTGAAGAGCCTGTACGGGCTGAAGCAATCACCCCGAAATTGGCACAACACCTTGCATAAGTTCTTGGTGTGCTACGGGTTTCAGCAGCTCAAGTCCGACCCTGGCGCGCACGTCTACTGGCAGGGTGGGCAGTTGATCTGCATCCTGGTGGTGTACGTGGACGATATGATCTTTGCCTTCAAGGACGCAGTATGGGCCGCGGATTTCAAGACGGCATTAGGCGCCCGCTTTGACATCAAGGACTCGGGCGTCTGTGCCTGGGCGCTAGGCATGCCGGTGGAGCGAGACTGGGACAATGCGACGCTGAAGGTGCATCAGGCCAAGTACATTGATGACATGGTGCACAAGTTCAACCTTGCTGACGCTTACGCTGTGAGCACCCCAGCGGAGGTTGGTGCCGATGTCCCCGGTAGCAACAAGCCGTTGGCTGCTGAGATGCCATATCAGGCCCTTGTGGGCAGCCTGCTGTACGCGATGGTGGCTACCCGCCCCGACATTGCCGAAGCTGTGAGCAAGTTGTGCAGGGTGATGGCCAAGCCTGAAGAGCGCCACTGGCAGGCTGCCAAGCGAGTCCTGCGATACCTGAAGGGTACCAAAACCCTGGGGCTGACCTTCAGTGGGGGCAAGGCTGACGGCCTACTGCACGGGTACTGCGACGCCGACTGGGCCGAAGACGTGGTGTCACGACGCTCCACCACTGGCTTCGTCTTCATGCTTTGTGGAGCTGCAGTGAGTTGGAAGTCGCAGCTGCAGGCCACTGTGGCGCTGTCAACGGCGGACGCGGAGTACATGGCGTTGTGTGCTGCTGTGTGCGAGGCGCTGTTCTTGCGCGAGCTGCTGCGCGAGCTGTGTTGTGCTCAGTCCGAGGCCACAGTGATCTTCGAGGACAACCAGAGCTGCATTGCGTTGACGCGCAACCCCATGACCCATGGTCTCAGCAAGCACATCGCCATCAAGTACCACTTCACACGGGAGAAGGTGCTCAGCGGGGAGGTGGCAATTGAGTACTGCCCGACTGCACAGATGGTTGCGGATGCACTCACCGAGGCTCTGGGAAGGCTGAAGCACGCGGAGTTCGCCATGCAGATGTTGGGCGCGTGATGACTGCATGGCGAGTGGGGGTGTTGTTTGATACCAGTCTTGCAGGCGTTTGACCGGCTGTTTGGAGCCTTGACGCCTACACACTCTCAGCAATATCTGTAGATGGCGGAGCGATCGTACGGCTACGAGTGCGATGACGCGAGTACATCTCCGGCAGTAGACGTACTGTTGTTTGATACCAGTCTTGCAGGCGTTTGACCGGCTGTTTGGAGCCTTGACGCCTGCACACTCTCAGCAGTATCTGTAGACGGCGGAGCGATCGTACGGCTACGAGTACGAGGACGCGAGTACATCTCCGGCAGCAGACGTACATCGCGGAGCGGCTGTACATCTACGAGTACGAGGACGCCCGTGCGAGCACAATCAAGATTCCGGTACTGCTGAGTATCAATGATGGGCGCCATGCAGTACTAGAATATACTGCAGGATATCGGCCGATGCAGCAGCGGATATTGTACGGACATAGTTAATGGCAATACTCAGGCACGCACATATGCATTAAGTACTGGAGAATACAGTCAGCGCGCGATGGCGCAAGGTGGCGGATGCGCTAATGGGTGGCGCGCGTACCATGGCGTGCGCGAGTATAAAGGCAGGGCGCGCCCCGTTGTAAGAGACAGTCGTTCTTTTCCCTCACGCCCATATTTCAATAGGTTATGGGCCCTCGCTTCCCTTCATCTCCCAAGCCAAGGAGCGGCCTCTGCCAACCACAGGAGCATCACAACCAGGTTCTTCCGCCGCCCCTTGCTGCTGATTCTTGGGAGGGGACCTGCGCTGTTGGGCTGGGGACTCGAACGACTCGTTTTCGCTGGCTGAGAGCCGAGCGTGGCCGCGAGAAGCGGTGCACTGACGGTGGCAGTCAGTGGGCGCCCTGGGACGGGGCGTGGGGCTCTCTTGTGTTGAAATATGGGCGTGAGGGAAAAGAACGACTGTCTCTTACAACGGGTCGCGCCCTGCCTTTATACTCGCGCACGCCATGGTACGCGCTGCCACCCATGAGCGCATCCGCCACCTTGCGCCATCGCGCGCTGACTGTATTCTCCAGTACTTAATGCATATGTGCGAGCCTGAGTATTGGCATTATCTATGTCCGTACAATACAGTATCCGTTGGTGCATCGGCCGATATCCTGCAGTATATTCTGCATCGGCTGATATCCTGCAGTATATTCTAGTACTGCATGGCGCCCACCATTGATACTCAGCAGTACCGGAATCTTGATTGTGCTCGCACGGGCGTCCTCGTACTCGTAGATGTACAGCCGCTCCGCGATGTACGTCTGCTGCCGGAGATGTACTCGCGTCCTCGTACTCGTAGCCGTACGATCGCTCCGCCGTCTACAGGTACCGCCGAGAGTGTGCAGGCGTCAAGGCTCCCAACAGCCGGTCAAACGCCTGCAAGACTGGTATCAAACAACACCCCCACTCGCCATGCAGTCATCACGCGCCCAACATCTGCATGGCGAACTCCGCGTGCTTCAGCCTTCCCAGAGCCTTGGTGAGTGCATCCGCAACCATCTGTGCAGTCGGGCAGTACTCAATTGCCACCTCCCCGCTGAGCACCTTCTCCCGTGTGAAGTGGTACTTGATGGCGATGTGCTTGCTGCGACCATGGGTCATGGGGTTGCGCGTCAGCGCAATGCAGCTCTGGTTGTCCTCGAAGATCACTGTGGCCTCGGACTGAGCACAACACAGCTCGCGCAGCAGCTCGCGCAAGAACAGCGCCTCGCACACAGCAGCACACAACGCCATGTACTCCGCCTCCGCCGTTGACAGCGCCACAGTGGCCTGCAGCTGCGACTTCCAACTCACTGCAGCTCCACAAAGCATGAAGACGAAGCCAGTGGTGGAGCGTCGTGACACCACATCTCCAGCCCAGTCGGCGTCGCAGTACCCGTGCAGTAGGCCGTCAGCCTTGCCCCCACTGAAGGTCAGCCCCAGGGTTTTGGTACCCTTCAGGTATCGCAGGACTCGCTTGGCAGCCTGCCAGTGGCGCTCTTCAGGCTTGGCCATCACCCTGCACAACTTGCTCACAGCTTCGGCAATGTCGGGGCGGGTAGCCACCATCGCGTACAGCAGGCTGCCCACAAGGGCCTGATAGGGCATCTCAGCAGCCAACGGCTTGTTGCTACCGGGGACATCGGCACCAACCTCCGCTGGGGTGCTCACAGCGTAAGCGTCAGCAAGGTTGAACTTGTGCACCATGTCATCAATGTACTTGGCCTGATGCACCTTCAGCGTCGCATTGTCCCAGTCTCGCTCCACCGCCATGCCTAGCGCCCAGGCACAGACGCCCAAGTCCTTGATGTCAAAGCGGGCGCCTAAAGCCGTCTTGAAATCCGCGGCCCATACTGCGTCCTTGAAGGCAAAGATCATGTCGTCCACGTACACCACCAGGATGCAGATCAACTGCCCACCCTGCCAGTAGACGTACGCACCAGGGTCGGACTTGAGCTGCTGAAACCCGTAGCACACCAAGAACTTATGCAAGGTGTTGTGCCAATTTCGGGGTGATTGCTTCAGCCCGTACAGGCTCTTCAACAAGCGCAAGACCATGGGCCGCCCTCTTGCATCGTACTGCTCATAGCCAGGCGGCGGCCTCATGTAGATCTCCTCCTCCACTGGAGCATACAGGAACGCCGTGTCGACATCAACCTGATGGATACTCCAACCGTATTGTACTGCAATCGCAAACAGCACTCGGATAGTGGTGAACTTCACGGTCGGTGCAAAAGTCTCTGCATAGTCGATGCCATGTCGTTGACGGCAGCCTTGGACAACCAGTCGGGCCTTGAAGCGCGCGATAC
This sequence comes from Tetraselmis striata, assembly GCA_006384855.1. Taxonomy (NCBI): domain Eukaryota; kingdom Viridiplantae; phylum Chlorophyta; class Chlorodendrophyceae; order Chlorodendrales; family Chlorodendraceae; genus Tetraselmis; species Tetraselmis striata. Next base: position 18,228 of record VCJN01000411.1, read on the forward strand.
TGCCATCAGCGTTGTATTTGACCTTGAATACCCATTTGCTGGGAATGGTTGCTCGCTCCTCTGGTAACTCGCACACCACCCACGTGCCCTGCTTCTCCAACGAGTTGAATTCTGACTCTACGGCTGGCGCCCATTGCTCCTTGAACGGTCCGGACAGGGCCTGCTTGAGCGTGATGGGCTCATCGACACCCTGTGTCACTGCCGCGAATGCGGCGGCCATCATAGCTGCAGCGTCGTCGTTGGGGTTTTCCGGATGCACGACCCACCATTGCCCAGGAGCTCGGCGAGAACGAGCAGGGTAGGGGTCCCTCTCAGCACGCTGGACTATAGGTTCCTCTTGCCCGCCATCGTCGGTTCCCTCGTTCGTCTCCAACTGGGTCAGCTCCAGCGTGGGTTGCTGCGGTCCAAGTTCCAGTTCCTCCGCAGTCAGTGGCTCCTCCTCAATCTCAAGCTCCTCATCAACGTCGTCCGTTTCATCCACGACACGCCGGGGAGCCTTGGTTATCTCTTGCACCCGTGATGCGTCGGACGTGCTGCCAACCCCGCTGCTATCGAGAAGTGCCTGGTATTGGGGGAACATCTCAAGGCTTGCAGCAGCATCGCCCCCACTGCCCCCCTTGCTGCTGGAAGCCGCATCACGCCAACCCTCATCGAAAATCACATTCCGACTTGCAACCACGCGGCGAGTAGCTGGGTTCCACACCAAGTAGGTGTGAGATTCCTGCCCATAACCAACGAAGACCCCGCGAAAGGCCTTGGCGTCAAGCTTCCGCCTATTCCCGGCATCCACGTGCACATACGCTGGACAGCCGAACACCCGCAACCCAGCCACATCTGGGGTCTTGCCAGTGTGACGCCGGTAGGGAACAGAACCGACACCCCGGCTGTAGACATTGTTGCGGATGTGCATCGCGGCACAGAAGGCCAGCGCCCAGAACTCACGACCCAGGCCAGCATGTAGAAGCATAGCCACCGTCATCTCGGACAGAGTAAGCCACATACGCTCCTGCAGACCATTCTGCCATTGGCAGTATGGCGCAGAAAACTCGGGAACGAAGTGCAGGCCATCGCATGCAGATCGAAAATCCGCACTCTGGAAGACTGAGTCGTTGTCCAATCTCAGGCGAGCTGTACTCTTGTCGTATCCGAATCGGGGATGCACGCGCCTGATAGCGCGCACCACCAACAGCAGAGCCCTCGGAGCCTCATCCTTGGACTTCATGAACACCACCCAGCCGTATGCCGAGTAGTAGTCAGTCATCCCACACGTAACGGAACCCGCCAATGGACGTCACACCCACTGGCCCCCAGATGTCAGCTCCAAATTTCTGCAGTGGCCCAGTAGGACGCTTTGACGCAATGCGCGACCGCGGCTGTTCGTGAGACTTCGCCAACGCGCAACAGTCACAAAACGGCAGTATCTCATCCTTCGCGAGCGTGATCCCCGAGACGCTCTCCGCAAGCAAACGATCCATGCCTGCAGCATGCAGATGGCCAAGACGTCTGTGCCACAGCAACTTTGACAACTTCCCACAAGCTTGCAGCGCAACAACATCCGCAGGGCTGGGCGCACGCCCGCTCTTTAGTATTCTGCTGCGGAAAGCGTACAAGTTGCTTCCCGGAGCGCGCCCGATAGGGACCGTCATATCACGGCCAGCAGAGCGCAAGACCATGGAGTCTCCGTTGGCCGTGTAATGAAACGAAGCGCCACGCTCCTGCGCCAACCGCTGGCTAAACAACCTGCGGTAGCCATGCTTTGTTTTGCCCGGCAAGTCCGGGACATGCAGAACCCCACGAAGCACACTGCGTACTTCGCCGCCATCGGCTCGAACAACCATCCAGACCGTCCCCCGGCCCACCGCCAGACAGCAAATACCCCCCACCTCAACCGGTGGTGCAAGCTGCTCATACTCCACGAAGCTGTCAGAGTCAGCCACCATATGCGGATATGCCCCACTGTCCTTCACCCACATGGTAGCTTCCGAGATCATCATTCAGCCCCAGCATGCACGCCCCTCGTGCATCGACAACAACACTCGCAAGAGCAACCGCATCAAGCAAGTAAGCGGAATCAGACTTGGTTACAACACGGGCAGAGCCGCCCATGCCACCAGAGGCACCACCCGCCTCATCATCAGACATGCCGAAGCAGTCAGACAGCCCAGACAGCGATATGATCTCATCCATGCTGTGGCTGTCCAGGTCATGCTCGCGCTCATTCGCCTGAGCAACAGCGCCAGCAGCCTCAGCCGGCCGCACATCCTCCTCGGACTCATACTCCCCTCCGAAGAGGTCATACAGCAGGGTGCCCGGTTCCGGCGCCCAATCATCCCACTCGTCATCCAGCAGGGACAGCGCAACGCGCTTTGCAGGTGGGGTGTTACCGGCATTCTCAGCCATGAAAGCAACATGCTCCTCCTCCTCATCAGCAACAAAGGCCGCCGGTGCCGGGTCCGCAGCAGCTTGACGCCTGTTGCCTCTTGGGCGCTGCGGGCAGTCCCGCTTGAAGTGAGGCCCACCGCACTGCCAGCATCCACCGCGCAGAGGGGCACCAAGGCGGCGAGGTCCAGATCCATCGCCTGTGGCCAGATGGGCGGAGCGCTTGGTGCCACCACTGGCTATGTAGCCCTCCGCAGATGGCTCCGATGCATGGTTCTTCTCAATACGCTTGGAGTAGTTCTGCGCCAGCTTGAGGCAGTCACCCTCCCAGGTGATGGCGCGGCCCTCATGCTCCGCGGTCACCTGCAGGATACCGATGATGGGCTCGTACTCTGGACGGAGGCCAGCCAGGAACTGAGTCACAACTTGGTTATGTGATGGAGCTTCAACATCCTCATGCTCCTCAGCCTCAGCCACCAAGTCCAAGAAGGCGTTGTCCAGGCGATGGTAGTATGCCTCCGCAGTCTCGGTGCGCTGTTGACCCGGATTGGAGCACTGCATACATGTCGGAGATCCTGCCGAGATGGCCTCCCTCAAAGCGGGTGCGCAGAGCTGCCCAGGCTTGGCCTCCAGAGGTAGCATTGTCATTCAGGTGCCGACGGATGACATCCAGGAGCTCCTCGGGGAGCAGCGCAGTCAGGGTTGCATACAGCTTGAAGTGCTGATCAGATGAGGCATGCTCACTCATCATCATGGCCTGCTTCATGCCAGTGGCGTTGCAATAGGCCTCCATCTGGTGCCTCCAGCGGCGCCACCCCTTGGTCTGACCAGAGAAAACGGGCGGCAACGGAATGCGCGGCGCGCGGGCGGACACTCCTTCCGGCATGATGATCACAGTGATGGAAATCAACTGCAGAGCGGGACAGAGGCCAAGTCAGCGGTCTGGTCCTCACAGGGCCAAAAGCCCCCACCACTGCTTGCCGCAGTGGCAACTTTCTCCCACCAGAGATGGTCAACAGGGAGAAACTCGGTCAATATTTCGAAATTGGGGAGAGAAAACAACCGGAGCCGCACAATCTTTTAATTACCGGCCGCGATTAATCAACAAACAACCGCGGCCCCGCGGAAATCAAATTACCGGCTACGATAAATCGGAAAACCACCGGGAAATCCGGCTACTTTTTGATTCTCGTAGATTCGCCTATAGCACGGCGGAAACTACGTCGTTCTCCGGTCGCAGACTGCTGCTAACTCGGCAACCTGCCTGCCTCGTGACGAGGGTCGATACCACTGGCACAAGACCACGACAGAGCGCTCGACGAGGCCGTCTGCCCCCTCTGTGGCCGGCGAGGCAGCTCGACACACTCTAACTGGGCGAGCGACAAGCGCACACGAGTCGACACGACTCGAAGCCGGCCCGAGTCGTCGAGAGACTGAAAGGGGCGTCGGAACGCGGCCCCAGGCGTCGAGAGGCACAGCCGAAACGAGAGAGGTCGACAGCAGCGTCGAGCTGCACAGGCAAACAGCCCCTACGCCCCTACAGGACGCCCACTGCCTAGGGAGGCCAGTGTCGAGCAGCGACCTCGCGTCGCACAGGCAAACGAGCCCCACGCCCCGTCCGCCCACTGACTGCCACCGTCAGTGCACCGCTTCTCGCGGCCACGCTCGGCTCTCAGCGAGCGAAAACGAGTCGTTCGAGTCCCCAGCCCAACAGCGCAGGTCCCCTCCCAAGAATCAGCAGCAAGGGGCGGCGGAAGAACCTGGTTGTGATGCTCCTGTGGTTGGCAGAGGCCGCTCCTTGGCTTGGGAGATGAAGGGAAGCGAGGGCCCATAACCTGTTGAAATATGGGCGTGAGGGAAAAGAACGACTGTCTCTTACAACGGGTCGCGCCCTGCCTTTATACTCGCGCACGCCATGGTACGCGCGCCACCCATGAGCGCATCCGCCACCTTGCGCCATCGCGCGCTGACTGTATTCTCCAGTACTTAATGCATATGTGCGAGCCTAAGTATTGGCATTATCTATGTCCGTACAATACAGTATCCGTTGGTGCATCGGCCGATATCCTGCAGTATATTCTGCATCGGCTGATATCCTGCAGTATATTCTAGTACTGCATGGCGCCCACCATTGATACTCAGCAGTACCGGAATCTTGATTGTGCTCGCACGGGCGTCCTCGTACTCGTAGATGTACAGCCGCTCCGCGATGTACGTCTGCTGCCGGAGATGTACTCGCGTCCTCGTACTCGTAGCCGTACGATCGCTCCGCCGTCTACAGGTACCGCCGAGAGTGTGCAGGCGTCAAGGCTCCCAACAGCCGGTCAAACGCCTGCAAGACTGGTATCAAACAACAGTTTGCCTGTGCGACGCGAGGTCGCTGCTCGACACTGGCCTTCCTAGGCAGTGGGCGTCCTGTAGGGGCGTAGGGGCTGTTTGCCTGTGCAGCTCGACGCTGCTGTCGGCCTCTTTCGTTTCGGCTGTGCCTCTCGACGCCTGGGGCCGCGTTCCGACGCCCCTTTCAGTCTCTCGACGACTCAGGCCGGCTTCGAGTCGTGTCGACTCGTGTGCGCTTGTCGCTCGCCCAGTTAGAGTGTGTCGAGCTGCCTCGCCGGCCACAGGGGGGGCAGACGGCCTCGTCGAGGGCTCTGTCGTGGTCTTGTGCCGGTGGTATCGACCCTCGTCACGAGGCAGGCAGGTTGCCGAGTTAGCAGCAGTCTGCGACCGGAGAACGACGTAGTTTCCGCTGTGTTATAGGCGAATCTACGAGAATCAAAAAGTAGCCGGATTTCCCGGTGGTTTTCCGATTTATCGTAGCCGATAATTTGATTTCCGCGAGGCCGCGGTTGTTTGTTGATTAATCGCGGCCGGTAATTAAAAGTTTGTGCGGCTCCGGTTGTTTTCTCTGCTCAATTTCGAAATTTTGACCGAGTTTCTCCCTGTTGACCATCTCTGGTGGGAGAAAGTTGCCACTGCGGCAAGCAGTGGTGGGGGCTTTTGGCCCTGTGAGGACCAGACCGCTGACTTGGCCTCTGTCCCGCTCTGCAGTTGATTTCCATCACTGTGATCATCATGCCGGAAGGAGTGTCCGCCCGCGCGCCGCGCATTCCGTTGCCGCCCGTTTTCTCTGGTCAGACCAAGGGGTGGCGCCGCTGGAGGCACCAGATGGAGGCCTATTGCAACGCCACTGGCATGAAGCAGGCCATGATGATGAGTGAGCATGCCTCATCTGATCAGCATTTCAATCTGTATGCAACCCTGATTGCGCTGCTCCCCAAGGAGCTCCTGGATGTCATCCGTCGGCACCTGAATGACAATGCTACCTCTGGAGGCCAAGCCTGAGGCAGCTCTGCGCACCCGCTTTGAGGGAGGCCATCTCGGCAGGATATCTGACATGTATGCGGTGCTCCAATCCGGTCAACAGCGCACCGAGACTGCGGAGGCATACTACCATCGCCTGGACAACGCCTTCTTGGACTTGGTGGCTGAGGCTGAGGAGCATGAGGATGTTGAAGCTCCATCACATAACCAAGTTGTGACTCAGTTCCTGGCTGGCCCCCGTCCAGAGTACGAGCCCATCATCGGTATCCTGCAGGTGACCGCGGAGCATGAGGGCCGCGCCATCACCTGGGAGGGTGACTGCCTCAAGCTGGCGCAGAATTACTCCAAGCGTATTGAGAGGAACCATGCATCGGAGCCATCTGCGGAGGGCTACATAGCCAGTGGTGGCACCAAGCGCTCCGCCCATCTGGCCACATGACATTGATCTGGACCTTGCCGCCTTGGTGCACCTCTGCGCGGTGGATGCTGGCAGTGCGGTAGGCCTCACTTCAAGCGGGACTGCCCGCAGCGCCCAAGAGGCAACATGCGTCAAGCTGCTGCGGACCCGGCACCGGCGGCCTTTGTTGCTGATGGGGAGGAGGAGCATGTTGCTCGCTTTCATGGCTGAGAATGCCGGTAACACCCCACCTGCAAAGCGCGTGGCGCTGTCCCTGCTGGATGACGAGTGGGATGATTGGGCGCCGGAACCGGGCACCCTGCTGTATGACCTCTTCGGAGGGGAGTATGAGTCCGAGGAGGATGTGCAGCCGGCTGAGGCTGCTGGTGCTGTTGCTCAGGCGAATGAGCGCGAGCATGACCTGGACAGCCACAACATGGATGAGATCATATCGCTGTCTGGGCTGTCTGACTGCTTCGGCATGTCTGATGATGAGGCTGGTAGTGCCTGTGGTGGCATGGGCGGCTCTGCCCGTGTTGTAACCAAGTCTGATTCCGCTTACTTGCTTGATGCGGTTGCTCTTGCGAGTGCTATTGTCGATGCACGAGGGGCGTGCATGCTGGGGCTGAATGATGATCTCGGAAGCTACCCGGACATGTGGGTGAAGGACGGTGGGGCGTATCCGCATATGGTGGCTGACTCTGACAGCTTCGTGGAGTATGAGCAGCTTGCACCACCGGTTGAGGTGGGGGGTATTTGCTGTCTGGCGGTGGGCCGGGGGACGGTCTGGATGGTTGTTCGAGCCGATGGCGGTGAAGTACGCAGTGTGCTTCGTGGGGTTCTGCATGTCCCGGACTTGCCGGGCAAAACAAAGCATGGCTACCGCAGGTTGTTTAGCCAGCGGTTGGCGCAGGAGCGTGGCGCTTCGTTTCATTACACGGCCAAGGGGGACTCCATGGTCTTGCGCTCTGCTGGCCGTGATATGACGGTCCCTATCGGGCGCGCTCCGGGGAGCAACTTGTACGCTTTCCGCAGCAGAATACTACGGAGCGGGCATGCGCCCAGCCCTGCGGATGTTGTTGCGCTGCAAGCTTGTGGGAAGTTGTCAAAGTTGCTGTGGCACAGACGTCTTGGCCATCTGCATGCTGCAGGCATGGATCGTTTGCTTGCGGAGAGCGTCTCGGGGATCACGCTCGCGAAGGATGAGATACTGCCGTTCTGTGACTGTTGCGCGTTGGCGAAGTCTCACGTACAGCCGCGGTCGCGCATTGCGTCAAAGCGTCCTACTGGGCCACTCCAGAAGTTTGGAGCTGACATCTGGGGGCCAGTGAGTGTGACGTCCATTGGCGGGTTCCGTTACGTGTTTGGGATGACTGCCTACTACTCGGCATACGGCTGGGTGGTGTTCTTGAAGTCCAAGGATGAGGCTCCGAGGGCTCTGCTGTTGGTGGTGCGCGCTATCAGGCGCGTGCATCCTCGATTCGGATACGACAAGAGTACAGCTCGCCTGAGATTGGACAACGACTCAGTCTTCCGGAGTGCGGATTTTCGATCTGCCTGCGATGGCCTGCACTTCGTTCCTGAGTTTTCTGCGCCATACTGCCTGTTGAATTATTGGCGTGAGGGGAAAGAACGACTGTCTCTTACAACGGGTTCGCGCCCTGCCTTTATACTCGCGCACGCCATGGTACGCGCGCCACCCATGAGCGCATTCCGCC
>VCJN01000412.1:0-34808 GCA_006384855.1 Tetraselmis striata
GACTACGAGTATATGTACTGTATAATGCTGCCGTGTGGTAAGCGTTGTGTTAAACAATGATTGTATTCTGAAAACACTGTAGCCTCTCGCCTTTGCACCACCACTGCACACCCACCTTTGTTTGTCCCTGCGGTCTCTACCCTGTTGAGACTGTCGCACCAGTTATTACTGTCATTTTTGTATTGCACACCAGTACCGGGTACATATAACAAAGTAGTAATATCCATATTAATCCCCACCCGCCCGCTGGCTGGGTGGAGCCGACGACTGTCCTCGGCGCTCTGGATCGCAAGCCCTCCTTCCGCCTCCACCCCCGACCGGGGATGGGGCGGGGCTCGTGCACGGGTGGCATCTTGGTAGCCTTGGCCCCGCCCTTGTTGCCACTACCGCGGAGGACCAGTGCGAGTTGGACACCGGCGTCTTATATTGGTCGTTGCTTGTCAATTCCGGTCAACTTTTCGTTCGGTATTCGTTGAGCACCCTCTCCCTTCCTGTGTTGTCGGTGCCTCCACTTCACATTCGGCCTAGTGCCGCTATTGGAGTGGCCCGGGATGTTGTGCCGGGGAGGGAGTTGTACGTTCGGCGGAAGGGGACGCGACCGAGCCGGCGGCGGATTTGGCGATGGGAGGCCCGCGTCGGTTTCCCGCCCGCCGTGGCGCCCCGTTTATGGGTTGAACCCCCCCCCCCCCCCCCCCCCCCCCCCCGCTTCCGGTCTTTGCTATGAGACCTCTTCGAAGCTTCTTTCCTGTCGGCGCCTCCACCTCACATTCGGCCTAGTGCCGCTATTGGAGTGGCCCGAGATTGTGTGTTGGGGAGAGCGTCCCTGCTGCGTGGAGCGGCGGCTAGCGGGTGGCGATACTTGGTCGGTGGCTGCCATGGCGGTTCTCGCCTCCGGTGGCCCGTAGCTTGATTTTCTTCTGGATTTATGTATGGATTTCTTGAAGGTTGCAGCTAGCACATGTAATCATATCTCAAAAATGGTCAGCATTTGAAGTGAAAATGAAGCCCCACGTGGCTATTAGCTGATTCAGACGCCTTTTGCATTGATGCAATGATGATTTTTGGTTGATTGTGTACAAGCCCGCTGTTGATCTATGTTGTCGTATGAGTGTGATATATATGTGATTTTGAATCACTGCAAGATGATACGATGCCATTAGCTTTTGTGATATATATGACCTTGCTGACCGTTCAACATTTGGTATCAGTATGAAGCCCCTCTCTGGCTAGCTGATTCTCGTTCCGCTTATTTTATCACGGGCTCGGTTTGTAGATAATTGTCTTGATGAGATGATGTTGGTTGCTGCTGACCGAGCTAGTGTATAGACTGAAAACCCCTTTGGTAGTTAGCCCACAGGGCATTGTCCCTTTACCTTATTCTGAGAAGCTCGGACTTCTTATCTATATGTTATGTGTCAATGAGGCAATTGATCGCCAATAATTCAAATGTGAGGGCATGTCAGGCCTGATAGATGTGATGAAAGATAGTTTATCATCTCGGGATTGCTTTTAATTTTAATAGGCATCAATCATGTGAAGTTACATCCACTTGCCAGCAAACCATATGCCACTTTTTAAGTGAAAAAGCTGATATTTTGTTTTCAATCACTCGTCGAAACGGGGCCGCTTAACCGCGCTTAATAGGGTACTTCTAGTGTATTCGTACTCATTTGTTTACTGTACGAGTACCGTATTTCGTATATCCTGACAACTACTCCCGCTTTAGAGTTGATAGATGCGAAGTGTGGGGTTCTACGGGAAATGACCCTTGCTCCTGAGAGCGCAAGTCAACGGGTCAACGGTCAACGTAGTCCTGATCCATGGGGTCTGGGGGTATGGTGGTGTCCCTAACAAAAACGCTAGAAGACGAGTGGCAAAACACGGCAAGGAACCGCCGCCATTCAAAATGCCACGTATTAGCGAGTCGCTACATATGCGCTCGCTAGCATATGTACGATGAGTGGACTAAAGCAGTCGTTGCTTGTATCATGTAGTGCATGCCTTACCGCGCCCGCGCCCACGCCAAATTTGGCTAAGCGCTTATAGATGCACTTTTCATTACAAAACGATATGAAATATCTGCCCGTTGTATGCGTCAATGATGATGCTAAATTGCGCGGTAATAATGCATCAATGATGATGCAAAATTGTGCGCTTATAAAAAAATGTGCGCTGATAATGTGCTGGCAGAAATCTAAAACTACTCTACTGCGGCAGCATCCCCAACTATATCCTCATCATCATTGTCCAATAAACGGTCATGCAAACTTGCTGCCAAATTATTTTTATTTATCATTGTCTGCCATTTGCTAGCAAATGCTTGCTTATGCCCCGAAAATTAAGTCCGGAAAAAGCATTGCTTCGGCAATTCCGGAGCACGGAACTTGCACTTTCCATATGCGTTGGGTGTCCACAGACACTCTTCGCGCGGCACATGGCGGTTGATGACAGAAGGGCACCGACAAGCTCAGCCGGCGGTCTCAGCATTGCTGCCAGCCGGTGCCGCCCTATTATTCCGTCCGCATCCGTAAACAACATACCCATGGGCTGTGCCAAACGATTTCATGGTTGTTGCAGCCTCGCTCAATGTCATTTTAGCGCCTTTATTGTGCGCCACACCGCGCGAGTAGGCGTAGTCAAGGAAACCGGCTGCATCTGAGTGTATTTCGCTTTCCCACGACTACCGTTCTTCATGCATGCGCCAGACGGCACTACTGGGGAAGTGAAGCACTTGCCAAATGTGAGCAAAATCGCTCCTTGTCCAGATTTGGGGGAGGGTTCATCTCCGGCATTGCAATCATCACTGTCCTGACGCGGTTGTCAAGCGCCCGTAGATGACACGGCTTGCTCACCTGCAGTCTCAGCGTGCAAGTGTAGAAACTGCCGCAATTGTTGCACTGCAAACTCTCCGGAGCCAACGCCGACATCACGTTTGGCCATTTGGCAAAATCAGGAGCCCCTATGACCATCTTGATCACGTCATCTGCTTTGACATATGGAGGGGTGGCCACATTCTTCCCACTCTTCAAGCGATGCGTGCTGCACCGAAATTGAAATTGATTACAACTGCTAGTCTGCTGCTTCCACTGGCCCAGACTGAGCTGTTTTTGTGACCTGCTATCTCTCACCATGGTAGGGAACACTAGGTGTAATTACAGCTAGTATGATTGGTGGGGGCTGCGATGCCCTCCGACATGTAATTTGGTAGGTGGCGTCTGTGGTGGTTGTGGGAATCAGCTGTGTATGTTCTGTGTGTATGGTGAATCTCTGGTGTGTGTTGGTGTATGAGCTGCACCGGGCACATGGTTAGTGGTGGGCGGTGTTCTTGAGTCGGCTGGCGTGGTTGTTGCAGCTGCGGTGGCTCGCTCAACAGCTTACTGGTGCGAGTTGCTAGACGGGTGGGCTGCATCATCGTCCGTTTCCCACTCGCTGTCTGAGCCGCGGGTGCCGGAGAGGCGTGGCTTGCTCATGCTGCGGTTGCGGTTGGCGCCGTCCGAGCGGCTACGGCCCCATGGCTGCTTCTTCTTATGTTTGGGTGTTGTGGCTGCCTTGCCCTTGCATGTTGGGGTGGGCTGGCTGGGGTGACGTTCCAGCTGGATGGAGAGGCGCTGTGGGTTGCGCAACTGGTGTGACTCCGCTGTGAGGCTGGCCAGTTCGGCGGCTATTGTTGGTTGACTGGCAGGAGAGGACTGATGCGCAAGCAGCTCTGTGGTTGCGGTGGTGAGGTGGTGAAGTTCTGCTAGTCTTTCTGTGGTGCCAGTGGGTGTGCCCTCCCTGAATGTGCGGTGCACTGTTGAGCGCGGGGGGGAATCGAGGGATATGTCAGCCATGCGTGGTGTCTCTGCTGCCGTACCCTGGGTGGTGACCACCTCCATGGCGCTGTCGTTCTCCTCGTAGTTGAGTTCGAGTTCCTCCTCGTCGTCCGCCTGTGCTCTAGGCATGGCAGTTGCCGCTGGGGCTGTGGTTGTAGGCGCAGGGGCTGGGTGGGGTGCTCCTGGGGCTCGCTCCGTTGCTGCTCATCGCTGGTCGATGGCTGTCACTGCGTCCGCAACCGCTCCGCGCCTCGGTGGTACGTGCTCGAACCCAAGGGGGGGCGTCGCGGACCTGGGGTGCGATCTGGGCTGCTGGGGTCGCTGGAAGTGGAAGATGGCTTGGGCATGTTGGTGGTGGGGCTGGCGATGTGTCGGCTAGGCGCCTCCCGGTTGGTGCCGGAGCTGGCGCGGCCTTGATCTTCCCGCACGTTGTCGACACTGTCTTGCGTCACTGTTCTGTTCTGTCGGTGCTGCGGGTGCCACCGATGACGCTGTGGTAGTGGGCGGTCAGCTGCAGGGTGAGGGTGTAGATTGGGCGTCCGGTGGCTCGCAGGGCGAGGGGTGTTGGGGCGGTCTTCCGGGCCTTCTTTCGCAGGCTTATCGCTGCGCTTCGGATCTGGTTGTGGCTTGTGTTGCCTCCCAGTTCTCCCGCCTCCCGGATCGTCTGGCTGAAGGGGTGGATGGGCAGCTCCGAGGGGTCGAACTCGGACTCCGTGAGGTAGATTATCCGGAGGCGTATCGCCCGCAATAGTGCGATAGGGGAAGTGAGGGCCACTGCCAGGCGCAGGGTGTCCGCGATCTCCTCGTCTTCTTGGCCGAGGGAGATGGCGCAGAGGCTGCCGTCTCCCACGCGCAGCAATGTCTGGCGGCTCGGTGTTGTGGTGGTACATCTCGACGCCAGAAGCTGTCATGGTGTCCGTCAGCCACTGCGCGTGTTGCAGCTCTGGAGGTGTGTTGATGCGTTGGCTGATGGTAGCTGCGATGGCCTCCGCCAGCTGATCTACCGTCGGCAGCTCCAGATTGGCTAGTGAGGGGGGCGGTGCAGATCGCTTTGGCCGTCAGTGCGCATCGGAAGAACTGTTTGGATATAGTGCCGGGGGAAGTACTCTTGGGTGCGGGGTGGTTGGCTAGTGCTCGCGGTCCTCGCCGTGTTCTACTGTGAGCTGGATCACTGCTCCGCCCTGCGACTGGTCGCCAAAAGGCAGCGCCAGTACTGCGTTGCGGCATACGTCTTGGAGTAGGCGCGCCGCTTCGGGATCGAGGAGTTCGAGGCGCACCGAGTCGGCGGAGCGGCGGGCTTTCCATACCTCGCGGACCTCCAGGAGGGCCAGTAGTTTACGGGTCGGGGGGCAGATGACGGCGTCGTCTGCGTCTCTGTCGGCCTCGTACTCGGCCCAGGCTCTCACTCCAGCGAGTGCCAGGACGTCTGCTGGTGTCGCCGCCGGTTGGTCTGTCGCCGCTTCGCTTGTTGGGGTTGGTCGTACGCTGGGAGGAGGCCCTCCGCCAAGCGCAGCCACATGTCGGCCTCCGTGATGCCTCCAAACGAGGGGGAGCGAAGCCACACCTGGTGTAACCGTCGCTCGATGTCGTCGAGGTGCGGCGCTCCGAGCAGGCGGGTGGAGCAGCGGCGGCCCCGGCGGTCGAGGATCGCTGTGCCCTCTCCTGTCCATTGGGTATGTAGAACGCTCACGGCTGTTTCCCTGCGGGCCAGTCGTAGGATGACGGACCTGGTGGTGGTGGGGAGCCTAGTGCCACTCGGCGCAGTGGAGTCGGCGGCGGTGGGCTTTTGGGGGGGGGGGGGGGGGGGGGGGGCGAGTCGCCACTCTGACGTCTGCTGGTCGTATTTGAACGCCGATTTTGGGGCTGAGGGTGCGGATCAGGTTCGTCACAGCCCGGCCGCGCGACTCCTCGTCCATAGCTTGGTGTTTGGCCACCAGATCGCCGAACAGTAGGGCCACATGGGTGGAATCGTCTGTGCCGGCGGGGAGGCCGGTTAGAAGTAGGTGAGATGGGCGTTGTAGCACGCGTATGTGGCGGCGGGTTGCTGGTGGGAGTTGGGTGCCTGCGATTTTTTTTGCAGTTACGACCGTGCGGATCGTTGGCTGTAGCACTCTGCCGCCTCGTAGCGCGGCCAGAAAGGTGCCGACCCCTGCGTCCTGTTGCTCCTCAGATCTTTCTGTGTCCATGCTGGCTGTGGTGGTGTCCTCCTGGAGGGCCTGCTCTTCACGCCACTGTGGGCGCAGGCCGGCAGTTGGCCTGGTGGTGGGTCGTCCGGTCGTCGGACGGTCCACCGTTTTGCAGGAGGATCACGCTACCAGTATCAGTAGCCGCGCCGGCTCAGTCGCCCAGATTTAGTACATACGCAGTACTTCCCCCGGTGTTAAGGGCCGGCTGGAAAGTGAGAAGTTGCTGCACCGAAATGGATTGGTGCCTGCGTCAGGGCAGCCCTCATCCTCCATGTGCTTCTGCAACCCGAATGTAGATCTAGACAAAGCGAGCATTACGCACAAACTATCGGCGCTATGCAATAAGATGCACATGTACATGAATAGGCTGCGGGATGGCCCGATCTGGCCGCCCACCCTCACCCGCAGCCACTAGATCCGGGTTGGGTCTCCGGCAAGGGCGTACTCGGAGCAATTCGGGGGCGGCTAGTCGCGCTGTGCTACCATGCTGGACAATGCCCGAAGGGAACAGCTCGGTCAAGCGGTGCTATCGGGTGATGCGCGGCGGCGCATGGACGGAGCGGCATGGCCGCGTCCGTGTCCTCGAAAGTACGTAAAGTACAGGGTACCGGATACCCGGTACCCGGTACGGTTTTTTCATCCCCGTGGTCTTCGAGTCCCACACCGTACGATTACAAACACTTAACGTGATTTTGTCCACGCTTATCCACGCATGCCAGCAGTACCTGCGCCGAAGTCTCGACGCCACAGCAATTCATGTATGTGAAACGGTACATGCATGATGCACCTGCCGGCCCATGCACGCGTACTTTGCCACGTCGCGCAACCGCGCGGCGGGCCTAACGTTGCTTACGCGCACGCGGCGGAGGAGCGACTATACCTAATTATCCCACGTTTGACATGCATATCATCCGCCGCTTTCGCACTTAATCTTCTATCTAACCACTCGCTATCCCACAGCCCGCCCCCATAGCACCCTTGTCGCTATGCTTCGCGGCAAAGCGAGAGATCAAGCGGCAAGAAGAGCGTCTTCGATGTATGCGATGGTCCGAGCGGTCACCTTACGGCCCAGTGCCGTGTGTAAAAAAAGTCACCTCGCCGGGGATATCCGCCACCTCAAAGTAAGCCGCCACCTCAGACACCCAGCCAACGACGCATGATCGGTGGAGCAAGCCCGCTTATTGTCGGTGAGTGCCCCCGAGTGTGTGGATTCAAGCTTGCCATGGCAATTTTTACCGACGCTCGCCATAATGATGCCGCCGCCCCCCCCCCCCCCCCCCCCCCTCCCTCACTTCAGGTGAAGACCACCACCGCATCGCAACCCGTAGCGCCTGCCCCGTCTTCGCCCGAACAGACTGCCCCCCCTTCACCACCCGCCGCATCGGCTTTCCGACGTTGGCCTCTACCCCGCACGCGCGAAGAATAGCGGGACCCTCCCGACTAACTACGAAATAATGTGGGACAATGGGTCGTTGTGCGGTGCTTGTCGTCTCATCACTCCGAGGTTGCCGTCACAGCCATGCTCCTTGGTAACAATAAGGTCATCATGGTGCGACATCATGACAACAGGTAATGTCCGACAGCTTTCTCACTGAGAATTTTTCCATACGCACATGCTTATTTGCGTCCCACCCAATTTTTGTCGCCTTCCACCCAGCACACCTCCATCTCTACCAATAAGTAACCATCTGGTGTGTCGCTCAATGTGATACATTACGCGCGAGATGCAACTGTTAACTGTGCGCGACCTAGTAATTCGTCGGTGCTTCCATCAATTGGACTACATTACCTCGGACGGGTGTGGCGGCGATACGGCCATCGACGAAACGGTTGGCAGCGAGAGGGGCATGGCCCAGAGCCGGTTGGTGGTCCTATTACGGAGGACCGGGCGGGTTGTGAAGAGGAGAGGGCGGAGCGGAGTAGGGCTATTGCTACCGACGATGCATTTTGGGAGGGCGACGACGAACACGGCGTTCCTGAAACGCGAAAAACGCGCGTTTTGTACGTCCTTGTAACACCACACCGCCTATCAGCGGTGCTTGGCTACCACACGACCTCGGGGCTTACCCAAAACCCTTGTGGACATCGTATGTGACATGTACGGGTTAAAAAGCGCCAACACAGGCGGGCGAAGTGGCGTGTGGGGCGCTCGGGAGGCGGCGGTGTGAGTGGGTCGGTGGACCTAATAAACGTGGGTGGGCGTACACGGCGGCATGGCGACGGCGGTACCAGCAGCATACCTATCGCAGCCCGCTATGCCCGGCGACGAGCCAGACCCACAACAGCCCGCCGCTGCTAGCGGCGGCAAAGCTGTATGCGCAAGGAAGCGGGATGAATTTTGTAGTCGTTGGCGAGTGGAGGAGGCGGAGCATCGCCAGACAGCGGCGGAAGCCGCGGTTGCTCATCCGCAAAATGCCAGCGAGCGAGCGGCGGCTGCGTAAGAACGGGCAGCAGCGGAGAACGTCTCGCTTCGCAGCGACGGTGACATGCTCAACAAATGTGTTGACAAGTTGGACAAGAACGTCGAGTCGCTACAGGTCCAGCTTCTGGCGGAGCGGGTGCGCTCCCGGGCTAAGATAGAAGCTGTAAAGCATACTCGTGCGGCCGCCGTACGTACAGGCGGAGTCAGCGCATGCGAAAAGCACGCAAAGGCTGTAACTCAACGCAACCCTGCCAAGGCAGCCGTTCGGCGAGCAAAGAGAGAGTTTATCAGCGGCAGCGAGGCTTCGAATCGAGCTGGAGCGAAAGCTCGGGCCGCCATTAAGGAGCGGAAGCTGCCGCAAGCCATGGCGTGGTGACAACAAGGAGGACATGCAGACCTATCAATTGGCGCCGTTCGGCCAGCGTCACAAATGCCCGCAAGCTTCATGTGCATCGAGCCAGAGGACATGATCGGGGACACCATGCATGCATGCATTCAGATATGTCCGCATGTGGCGTGGCACACCGGACAGAATCGGTGCAAGGACAACCAGACCATGCGCATCATGCTACCAAGCAGAGAGGTGAAGGTGCAGAGTAGGAAGAGCAAGGCCATCACCAAGGCAGATCTCCCTGCCCTCCGCGGGCATGAGGTGCAAAAGATGATGGAGAGCCCCCACAGGGAGATCAAGGAGGGCTTCCGTAAGGGCAGCAACCACCAGGTCCGGCAAGGTGACGCTATGCAAGACTGGCCAAGTCATGAAGCGTAGCATCTTGATGGCGCACCACCGTGACATGCACAGGCCAGCCTATCATGCACAGCCCCACCTACCCAAGGCAAAGGCAAATGCCATAAAGGCAGAGATGGCAAAGAAAGCGGCGAAGCGAGGGAAAATGTGGATGCACTATTTACGTCTAGTGAGCGTGTCCCTTCTCCTTCCCCTTCTCGCCCTTACTGGATTTACCATAGAAAACCCTGTAACGTAAGCGGCGGCTGCTCGGCTCACCCCCGCCCTCAGTCCCCACCCCCCCCCATCCCCCCCCCACCGATGTTGCCCGCCTCGCCTCCCGCTTGCATTGCTGCTTCATGCTCCGCCTTCCTCTGCATGTCGTACCTCCGCTGGTATTGTCTGAGGTACCCGCTGACTCTCGCTATGTGCGCTCTTGCCGCTCCTTAGCGCGCAACTTCCGAGCGCCCTCACGCAGCTCGCGCGCTCGCCATGAGCGCACAGTCTAGAACGCCTCCCGTCTGCATCGCTCTCGCCCGGTGGCCCCTCCCACCGGAATACAGAGCCACCTATCTGTCCGGGAAGGGGTGGCGGGATGGGTGCGCTACATAAGTCCCAGCCCAGCACAGAGCGCAGAGCGCCGCTGTCGTCTATCGGTCCCACGTGGTGCATGAAATGCGCCTCGCACAGCGCATGCAGCTTGCGCATTGCGTATGCTTTGGAATCATCAAGGGTAGGGAGGAAAAGCCACACCTTTGGATCACTTGGGTCCATTGAGTAGCTGCAGGTCGGTGTCCTCCTTCGCTGCCACCACTCCGGTGTGGAGATACACAGTCCCCTTCACTACCTTCAGCTTGTTGCCATGGCCCCGGAATGGCTCTTCCCTCACTTCTAGGGACTGAGGGTACAACGTGAGCACGATGTCCCCCTGTCGGTCATCCCGACCCCACCGTGCGCTCCCCTCTTCCCGTGCTGCTCCGCGCGTGCATCAGCCCGTGCCTTCTTCGCAAGCCGCATGTGATTGCGAGCCTTCAGCGGCCCGCCGTGCACGTCCTTGAAGACGGCGACCGACTCAACTCCCTTACGAAAGGTGGTCATGTATTTGGCCTTCTTGCTCCCGCCGCGGGCTGTGACGCGGATCTTGTGCCACATGTCCGGTCGTGCCTCGCAGAACGAGATGAGGAGGTCCGCTAGCGCGCCGGGAAAGGTCGTTGTCGCGCATGGCAGCGCAGGGCAGGCTGATGTCGTGAGTTGGTGTCGGCTCGGGTACCCAGGTACCGTAATCACAATAAGGTATTGATATATAATAATAATACCACACCGCATCATTTGCCGGGTTCCATATCACATAGTTGCTAAGTGATGATGACAACTCTAGTAGCGACTGCTATACCGCCAGCAACCATCGTGCAACGACCTGCTAGAGTCAGCCAACGCTTCACCACCATCTCCACCCCTCGCCACCATGACGACGTCTAGAGGCATATCGTTTCTGATTTCCGCCCGCGAAGACAGCCTTCCCACGGAGAATGGGCCGCTTCGGGACCTTCCCCTACCGCAAAGGCCGCCCCTCCGGTACTATGTCACGTGCGCCAGGTTGTCGCCAGCCGAGGATGAGGTTAAGGACAGTGTCAAACTACGCGGGCCGTTGACTCTTGCATGCCGCTGCGCGCTCAACATCACCAAACGCGAGGATGTGCAAGGGGTGAACGCGTACATGTGCCTGGTGGATGCTGGAGACTCGACGGACGAGGGAATCGAAGCCCGGGCGTTTCGTGTGCCAGTGGGGTAAGGACCAACCGGTGGCAGCTGAATTTCGCTTAGCTGCCGGCCATAGGTTCCACCTCTACACCCGCCAGCCCGCGGTCTCGCGTCAGTCATCGGCTTCGGCGCCCGGACACGGCAGCGCCGTTAAAGCGATCACTTACGGCATAACGGCACCGGACGGAACGGGCCGGAAGCGGGCTGAACGCGCTGTCCCATGTACCACTCCTCATGCCCGTCCCGTCCGTGCTGACCAACTAGCACATCGTATTACTTTGTGATAATAAATTCATCCAAGCCGACCACCCCCTCCTCCGCCCCCCTCCCCCACGAGCCGCACTTCCGAAACAACTGTTCGACTAAGCCATCGCGTCGTTCTACATACCCCATCGATAGTGTTTCCGGCTTGCCCATGTTGGTCAACGAGATCCATGAATACACTAAGGGCCACATCATCAAGCGGTTCAAGAAGCTTGCTGTGGCTTGCGCCGACTGAGTGTCCGTAGCCGCATGAGGAACTGGTCATACTCCAAGAACTGAGCAGGAAAAATGTTGATGGCATCAACTATGGAACTCGTGGAGCAAGTATTTCGCAGAGTCGGTTCGAAACGGGACGTCCGACCACCCCCCTCCCTAACTGACTGACACCCAGGAGGCTGCCGCTTTCATTAGTAATGCTCTTCACCCGGCGCAAAAAAAGGCGATCAACCCTACCAAAACCCCCGCCGTGGAAAGGTGAGTCCGAGATTTCGGTGCAGTTGGTGCCGGCTGTGTTAGGCTCTAGCTTAAGCCTGTTCTTTAGGCCCTTTAGGATGCAGCGGAAGGATTTAGAAAGTATGGCCAATCTCTTCTGGTTACAGGGGTTCCTGGGTTATAGTTCTGTCTCTGAATTCTACCTAGTAGACTTGTCCGAGGCGGTATTTATACCCGCCGAGGTCATAGTCATACCTGTGCTATGTTAGCCGGGTGTCACGGGATACCCGTGCTGTGTTAGCCACGTAAGGCTTGAGTCAGAGAACTCTAGAGAATTCCAGAACAGTCTTCGGCCTTATACTACTAATATTTACGCCCGCAATACTAATATGTACAGCGACTCCGCGGATGCGTAGTCGTACTACCTTTGCGGGGAGTTATACCTGCTAGTATAGCAGAACATTATGGCTAAAGGGAAATGGAGTATAACACTCTCTCCCCCTTAAGCACAAGCGTCCTCGCTGTGCAGGTGTCACAGAACTACAGGAAACTACAGTCTTGGTCTTGATTTTGAAGTTCAGGCGGAAGGTACTCGGCTTGGGTAGCGATTCCGGAACCGAATGAAGTCTGGGCTCTCAGTAAACTGTCGGTATGGTTTAGACAGTAAGAACGACCGGAAAATGTCCAGGTGCTTGACTCCGCGTAGGGGCTCCCAGGTGTCTTCGCTTGGTACGTTGTACGGGAACGCCCATCGCACTCGAAACAGTAGTCCAATGCCATTGTTGTTGAAGGCAACATCGAGTATGTCATGAACATGGCATCGGTTTGCGTCATGGACAATCGGTACTCGTTCAGACTTCGCCGGTTGGTCAGGGTCGTCATACCACTTCTCCAGCATACTCGCGTGCACCACGTCGTGGACTCGTACGCCCGCAGGTAGTTGCAATCGGAAAGCAACTGGCGAGATCTGCTCTGTAATGACGAAGGGGCCCACGTAGCGATCGCGTAGCTTAGCACAGGGTTGCTGAATAAACTTTAGATGAGACGCTTTCAGCTTAACTCTGTCGCCGGTCTTGAATGGTACGGGTAGTCGTTTACGATTAGCTGCAGTCTGCATACGAGTTTGAGCCTCCAGTACGCAATCATGCGCGAAGCGATGAAGCTCCTGTACATACTTGACGTGTTCCGGAAGAGCTCGAGTTGGCTCGGTTGCGAGTTGAGTGGTAGCAGGTGTAGTCGGCTCGAATCCCAAAGTCGCCTTGAAAGGGGACATAGTAGTCGAAGTCGACTGAGCAGCGTTGATCGCAAACTCCACGTTGGTGAGGTGGTTGACCCAATCATCGTGCAGGGGGTGCACGTAGCAGCGTAGCACTTGCTCCCAAGTTTGGTTAGTCCGTTCCGTCTGGCCATCGGTTGCTGGATGAAAAGTTGTAGAGATGTTCAGCTTAGTACCCATGGTCTTGAACATATCTTGCCAGAATTCCGACATAAATCTTGGGTCTCGGTCAGAGATGAGTTTAGCCGGTAGGCCGAAATGACGAAAAACTGAGCGATGCATAATCTCCGCCAGGCCTTCAGCAGTAACTGTCTTCGTAGTTGGCTCAACAATTACTCGCTTTGACAGTAGACATACGAAAATCACTACTGAGTCATACCCCTGGCACTCCGGAAGATCTGTGATTAAATCCAGGGATATTACCTCAAATGGTCGTGACGGTACGTCATGGGGCTGAAGTAAGCCGTATGGCTTATGCCGGGCCGCCTTAGTACGTTGACAGGTAGGGCAACGTCGCACGTAGTTAGTGACAGTCTGTTTCATACGGGGCCACCAGTACAGTTCCACAGTACGCGCCAGTAGTCGTCGTCCTCCTGGGTGTCCAGCAGTAGGCGCATCATGTAGTTCGTACAGTGCTCGTTGTCGCAGGTCCGCCACATTTGGTACGTAAAGTCGTGAGCCGTAGGCGTACAGTAGACCATTACTGTGACGTACTAGCCAGGATGGTAAAGCCTTCCGCGATTTCAGGTACTCGTCGGAGTCATATGCGGTTTTGATTTCGTCGTAAAACTTGTTGTCCGCCTGTAGTCACGACTCTATAGCAAATAAAACTGAATTTATTTCGCAGTCAGCCTCGTCTTCTGACCAGTTGTTCAGCAGATCTAGCTTCTGTAGCGCATCCTTCAAGTCGGGTCGCCGAGAGAGGGCGTCCGCATGATTGGCAGCTCCTCGCTTGTAGACGATGTCCATATGTCGTTGGTAAGGCGCAAACACTTGCAGCCATCGTACTTGCCGCGTCGACAAATCGCGTTGGCGAAAGAAGTGCCGTAGTGTGTCATGGTCGGTGATGACCGTAAAGCCCGCCGCTCCATCAAGGTAGCATCGGAACTTGATGAGTGCATCACGAACCGCTAACAACTCTTGCTCATGTACCGGGTAGTGAACTTCGTGTTTGTTCATCTTGCGTGCATGGTACGCGACAGGTCGAAGTCCTGAGCCTTGATCTTGCAGCAGCACAGCTCCCACTGCAAATCCAGAAGCATCTGTATACAATGTGTAACGGGCGTCCGCAGATGTGTCCGGTATACTCAGTACAGGTGCTCGTACCATTGCGTCCTTTAATGCACGAAACGCCGCATCAGCACGAGGCGTCCACACAAACTCCGGTTGATTCTTCGTCAGGCCATGTAGTGGCGCCGCAATAGCCGCGAAGTTATGGATGAAATTGCGGTAATAGCCAGCAAGGCCGAGAAAACCTCGTACGTCCTTTACTGTCTTCGGCACGGGCCACTGTTGAACTGCTTCCACCTTCCGGGGGTCCATCTTGATCTGTCCTGCTTCGACGATATGGCCCAAAAACTCCACGCTAGTACTGCCGAACGAACACTTCGACAGCTTGATATGCAAGTGGTGTCGTTGCAACTCCCGTAGCACCAATCTGATGTGCTCGAGATGCTCTTCAGCTATCTTGCTGTAGATCAACACGTCGTCCAGGTATACCACGCAGAATTTGCCGAGATATGGGCTCAAAACACGGTTCATCATAGTCTGGAATCCAGCTGGGGCGTTTGTCAAGCCGAAAGGTAACACACAGTACTCGTAGAGTCCATAGTGTGTCCGGAACGCTGTTTTGTGGATGTCTTCCGGTTTAATTCGTACTTGATGGTAGCCTTTGTACAGGTCCAGAGTACTGAAAATAGTCGCACCATGCAATGAGTCCAATAATTCGTCGATACCAGGAAGTGGAGTCCGGTCTTTCTTCGTAAGGTCATTCAATTTACGGTAGTCCACACACATACGCAGAGTGCCGTCTTTCTTACGCACAAATAAAATTGGGGCGCCGTAGTTTGACTTGGACGGACGAATCCACCCTTTTGCCAACAATTCCTCCAGTTGTGACCGTACCTCTTGCAACTCCGCTGGTGACATACGGTACGTTCGTTCCTTGGGGGGTTCATTACTCTCCAGGTTGATCTCAAAGTCGAACTCGCGCTCCGGTGGCAGGTCAGTAGGCTCCGCGATGATGTCTGCAAACTCCATAAGGGACTCCTTGAGCTCCTCGGTCCACTCGGTCGACTGGTCCGTGCGCAGCTCAGCTACCGCATCGAACACCTCGCGTACCGCAACAGCAAACAGTTCCTCGCCGCGACTCTTCCTCAGCTCCTTCGCCATCTTAGCCGCGTCCAGATGGTAAACCGTCGTAGGTACTGTATACTGTTCCGCTGTAGCAATGTGTTGTCCAGTCTTCCGGTGTTTGATAATTTTAGCAGTCCAGTCAATGTCAGGATTAACTGTTTCCAGCCCAGGTTGTCCGAGAATAATGTCGAATTTCTCCAGGTCTGTAACTATAGCGTCCAATTTATAGTCGAAAGCTCCTACGGTGAGTACTTCGCTCCTCAGCCGTTTGGTACTGGTACTCATACTGCCGTTCGCCAGTTTTATACGGTGTTTTCCTCCGGATACTGTAGGGCACTGATGCAATTGCACCCATTCGGTACTCGCAAAATTTTCGGTTGCACCAGAGTCCACCAGTATTTTACAGTGTCGTCCTCGCAATTTGCCAGTAATAGTCAGCAGTCGGGTACCACTGCTATATTTTGGATATTTTGGATCGACCACGTTTGTCCGGATGAAAAAATATGAACGTAAATGAAACAACATGATATCTCGAACGAAAACCCTCTGCGCCGGTGTGGCGCTCGTCGTCGTCGTGTTCGCGGTGACGTTCTTGGGGCTGCGGTGCGCGTCGGCTCGTCGACAGCGGTTCGAGCTGGAATCCGCGGCGGCGGAGATTCAGAAGAATCACAAGATCGTGTATGGTACGCGCGGCGCTGTTCGCCACGGTGACCGTGGGGGGAGGCGCCGCGACGCAGTGGTTGGTCCGGTGGTTCGGGCCGCTGGGCCTGCACTTCGACCGGCGAGAGTCCATGCATCCCGCGGGAGAGCCGTACACGGGGGCCGGGTACCAAGAGCTGCGCAGCGGGCTGGTCGATGCCCCCTCGTACGACTCGGTGAAGATACGTTGCACAAACGCGATGTGGAGTCTTCGCCAGGTAGTCGGACGTTACGGTTGACATATTCATCAATTTGTTCGCCGAAGCTTTCGTACCGTAGTGGGTAGCGTACTGTCTCCGTCTCCAGATAACCCGTACTGCGTGCCTCCAATAATTTCTTCCAGGTTGTCCATAGTGCACGGTTCAAAGGGGTCTTCGTAGGTACAGTATTACGACGAGCGCGATACAGGTATACAGGACACCGGTTGTCTCCCGTCCGCTGAGTGCCGAGGTACCGTAGATTGCTCTCCTGTACCCGGTACCCAGTTTGCTCGAGTAATCGTCGTACTGCTGTTGTCTCCGGCGTCGCGTCCGTGTCGCCGCGCTTGCCTTCTGGAAACCAAATCAGTCCGCTGTCTTCTACAGTCAGAAGCACTCGTCTTCCATCGGTTACTAGAACCTTCGAGTGCGTCCACTCAGGCTTCGGTGGGGTTCTCAGGTGCTGCGGTAGAAACCGTACGCCGGCGCCATCGTCAGCGTAGATCTGTGTCGCCCATCGAGTGGGGCCAACATCTTGTCTCGCACCTTCTATGCCATCGTTCGTTGGACACGTAAACACAGAAGTCTCCGCTGGCAACTCATCCACCAGACGAAAATTTCTAAGTAGTCGAAACCACGGCTTACGCGACCATTTTGGAACCACAATAATTGCTCGTAGATGCGGATGCAATAACTTCTGTCGAAGGTAGTGGCCCAAAAATTCTTCAATTCGGTCATACGGGGCATTTAGCCAAATACGCCGATATTCTCCGAGATCCTGTTCCTGAAATGGGCGCGTCGGACAGCAAAAACTACCAGAAACTTGAGAATTCAGGCCGTCATTATCGCAAGCTCCGTCCAGGTCGCAGGGTCCGTATTTCTTCGTGTACTCGTGAAAAAATTCGCGATGTACCATCCAGTCGCTGAAATCCTTGTGGAGGAAATCAGGCCTCAGTGTCGTTCGAGGATACGAGGGTTGTACTTCTGTAGTCTCGCGAGCCGTTTTAGGGGACAGTCCTTCACCCTGTCGCGCGCCGCGCGCGGCCGACTCACGTCTTCGTTTCCCGGCCGGGTCTTTCTGGGTCGATATTCAGAAATCTTCTTCTTCTTGCTCGGGCACGCGGACGCAACATGACCTTTCGCCCTGCAGATAAAGCAGCGTCCCTCCTTCTTAAATCTCTCAAACTCCTCCTCGGTCAATCGCCGCGCCATCAACAGGTCGTCTTCTTGTTCTGTAGCCTCACCCTCAGCACTGCTGTAGTACTGCTCGTCGTCGTCGCCATCGTCGTTCATGATGTTTAGGCGCTCGCGACGGATCTCGCGGTGCACATCTGTCTCCCGCTCCGCAGCTTCAACAGCCAGAGCTGCCTGTACAGCTTCTGCCAGGGTCTTAGGGTTTTTTCAGGGCAACTTCCTTTCGAATATGGGGTTTCAGTCCGCGCTGGAAGTCATGTACATTATCTTCCTCGTGACGATGGGGTAACTCCAGTAGTTGCTCGCGGAAATAATTCGCGTACTTCTGTACTGTAGTCCGCTGTGTCGCGCGATCCAGATTGATACGAGCTTGCTTCGCCGGTGTTCGTCCACAGAATTCGGTGATCAGTGCCGCCTCCATGTGCGTAATACCGGTAAAACCGCCGCCAATTTCGTCGTGCGTACTCGCCACTTGCGCGTACCACCACTTGGATACGGGTCCGTGAAAATAGCCAGATGCCCAGTACACGCTACGAGGTTCCTCCGGGTTTACATTGTGATATTTCAGGTAACCCCGTGCATGACGAAACCAGTTCCGTAGCTCGTCGATATTCGTAGTCGATAGCTTCTCGATCTTCGCTGGTTTTACATCGCTCGGCATGAGCCCAGGCATGTCGCTGGTCCGGGCAGAACGAAGCTGGTCTCGCATCTGCTGCTCTACAACTCGGCTCCGGTTCACTCGGTCGTCGAAATGACTGAAGCCTTGTCGCACGTACTCGTCCAAGCGGCGAATCTCCGCCATTGCCGCCGTTGTAGCTTGCGCTACATCTTGCATCTTCGCTTGCTCCGTCGACATAGTCTCGACTCGGTCGGCTAGTCGTTGAAGCATGCTCATCATAGTTGCGAGGGTCGGTTGCGTGCCCTCTTGACCTCCTTCGAGCGGAATCGGCTGTGCTTCGCCGGCAGTGGCCGCTACCGGAAAGCTTCCGCTGTCCTCAGGTGGTGTCTCTCCTGGTGTAGCCATCTTTACGTCGCTTACCGCTGTCTAAGCTCCGAAACCAAGTGTTAGGCTCTAGCTTAAGCCTGTTCTTTAGGCCCTTTAGGATGCAGCGGAAGGATTTAGAAAGTATGGCCAATCTCTTCTGGTTACAGGGGTTCCTGGGTTATAGTTCTGTCTCTGAATTCTACCTAGTAGACTTGTCCGAGGCGGTATTTATACCCGCCGAGGTCATAGTCATACCTGTGCTATGTTAGCCGGGTGTCATGGGATACCCGTGCTGTGTTAGCTACGTAAGGCTTGAGTCAGAGAACTCTAGAGAATTCCAGAACAGTCTTCGGCCTTATACTACTAATATTTACGCCCGCAATACTAATATGTACAGCGACTCCGCGGATGCGTAGTCGTACTACCTTTGCGGGGAGTTATACCTGCTAGTATAGCAGAACATTATGGCTAAAGGGAAATGGAGTATAACAGGCTGCTTGAACGCATGCTGCCTTATGCATGTGGTGACGACATCGCAACGACGGAATTATGTGTCTTTTGTAATCACAACTTAGGTCCGGCATATCGACATGAACGGCAGCCCACCGCGGGAGCAATCTACCGGCTCCATTCCCCCTCCCCCCTTCAGTGTCCAGTTCCCGTCCCCCGTGCTGCTCGAGCGCCCCCGCAGCATGATACGACCAACATGCAAACGGCTTCAGCTGGGCGTGTGCGTGTGTTTTCCAACACCGTTGATACGGCAAGGAGGCAAGATGGTCGTAAACAAAAGCACCTCATCTGCGAGCGGCGGCAGCAGCCAAACAGCCCGCGAGCTGGCAACACCTTAAACATGGGCAGCGGGTGACATGCACAGTGATGCACAACAAGACCCCACAAGCCGCAGCCAAGGCATGCCGGGCACAAGAAGCCCGCGGCAACGCAGGCCCCGGGCAATAGCAGGCGGCCGCGGGCACTAGAGGTCCCATGTAATTATTACATTTTCTGATTTGTTTCTCAATACTTTCGCACAGTGTCCGACCCCACCCGCATAAAACTGAAATAAACCGATACTCACTTGTCAAATTTTCCAGATAGGATTAAGCGTGATTAAATGCGTTTAACTGCATTTAGAATCTCGACTCTCATTGGCAATTGGGTTGGCAACATCCAGCCTAGCGCTTCTGCTTTGATAAAACCTCAAACCAGCCGCCGCCCGCGCGAAATTCATTTCCGCTGTCTAGCATGTTATCGGTATGTGCTGGCGATCAGTAATGCAGCTCCCGCCCGTTACGTTTGAACCCCCGCAACTACTCGCAACAAGTCGCGGAGTAATCGCGCTTACTGCCGCGCTTACTTATCTTCTAGAATATCACAAATTATTGTACTCGTGCCACTCCTGCCGTACCTTAAAGTGATGACTCGCGACGACTCGTGCCCTATAGTGATGACTCGCGACTACTCGCGACTACTCGCGACCACTGGCAAATCGCCCTATTTTTAAAGCTATGGTCCGTGACACATCCGTGCAGTAGTCGTATATCTTTTTTCAAGGAAGATTGACTAGCCCTTACAGCAATATATGCGCATTTGTATTTTCTTGCTGAAATCGTCTTTACAACCGGAGTTCGCCTTTCACTTTTCTTTCTTGTCGAAACCCGTGTTATCTCGGGGGCATTTATTTATAGTTTGTAGGGGCATTTATTACATGTGCTAGATGCAAAATTCCATAAATCCATACAGAAATCCAGAAAAAAATCCAGCTACAGGCCACCTGAGGCGGGAACCGCCATAGCAACCACCGACCAGGCATCGCCAGCCGCCAGCCGCCGCTCCACGCAGTAGGGACGCTCCACTATTTGTAGTGGTCGATGTTGTAATCATTAAAGATAGGCATATCCCCCGCGGGTGTGTGCGCTCTGATTGCTCGTGGCGCTACTCGTCACGCTACTCTCTAGTACTCGGTGTAAGATATCGTTGCCGTACACATGCCTCCAGCCCGAAATAAAGTACTGCGGCGCTTACCGGCTAAGTGGGTTAAGTTTGCTACATACATGCGCTTACTCGCACTTATTATTTGGTACGCGCGGTTAAGCGGACCCCGTTTCGACGAGTGATAGTTTATCTTTTGGATTACAAATGATGACACCCTTTGCCTTTGCTAGAAACTATGTCCAAGCGCAGCTTTATCTCGTCAAAGAATTCGACCCGGTCTATAATAGTTGTTCGGGCGTTGACCTTGCAGCACTGATCTGATGGCTCCTTGCCTAGCGTCCCCATGATCTTGCCAATCTCTGCTTGCATCCAGTCGTGTCTAGGCGCACCATGGGCGGCAGTGCCGTGCGTCCACAGTAACGGCACAAACGTCCCGGTTGCGGGGTCCTTGGTGTGCGACAGCAAGATGCGCAACCGCTCCCACGCCATATATGTTGGTGCTCGTAGTGTGTAAATATCATGACGGCCTCGCTCTGCCAATGCTTGAGTGCCACTGCCTTTGCATAATTGCATTCTTCTCCTCCTCCGCATTGTACCCCATGTCGTCGAGCATGGCATGCAGCACGTGAGGATACGTCGCAAACTCGCAAAGAACGACCGCAGCACCGAGCGCGGCATGTGTGTAGACGAGCGGTGTTTTTTCTCAGCCGGACTAACATGGTTACATGCCAATCCGGCTTCGATACCATTGCTACCAGCTGATCCACCGCCACATGCGTCGCCGCCGCCCGCGTCGCCGCCACCGCATTCCGCCGCTCTAGCTCCTCGCATGTCCCACCCAATATGTAAAAGTACTGCCACTTGCTCCCGAGCTGCTCCACCAGCATTGCCTCGACTTCCAGCCGCCGTTTTCTGATTTACGCGTCGATACCGTCCGTCAATACATCCGTACCCTTGCGCCGAATGTTATAGCGTAGGCCGTTAGGGCGGTTCCGCCGAGCGCGCCGTGGCTCGTCGCCATCGCGCTCGCCATGCTGCGCTCGTCGACCGTCTCAGCCTCCTCCTCCCCCATCTCCTCATCCTCGTCGTTATTCTTGCGCTTGAGGAAGTTGTATATGGTATGGTAGAGCTTGTTGGCCGCATCCCGTGCTTTCTCCCGATGTTTTGCAATAGCCTCGGCGGCCGCAAGCCGAGGCCGCAACTCCTTCTCTACCGCTCGATGCCTCACCCCCACATCCCTTAGCTTTGCCGCTTCCACGGTCAGGCTCGCGACCGTGTCGGTCAACACGTCGCGCTCCGACGTGACAGTCACGAGCTGTGCCACGGTGCGTTGCCGGGATGTGTCTCCTATAGTCGCGGGCGGCAGCGCCCTGCTCATGAGGCGAACCCAGCCGCGGTCGCCTCATCAGGCAGCGCGGCCGCCCTTGCGCGGAGGGCCTTCTGCGCCCCGCGACCTCTCAGACCTTCGTCCCATGGAGGCCGTGCTCGGGGGTTATGGAAGCTGTATTGTGAGACGAGAAGGGCCATTTCGATATGTTACATATGACATGACGTGTTGCGGCAACGGGCACTCGCGTAAAATTTATACAGGGATAACGTGATTAAGCACGCAGCTGCCGAGCCGCCCGAGCCCGGCCCATTCGCCCTCCTTTCCCACGGTACGATAGCATCCTTGCTTGGGACTGCTGACATATGTGTTGTGAGTCGGAACCGCCGGGATAGCATGCGGCGGCTATCAATAGGAGGGAGACTAGGGGATTTGTAAGTGTAGGGTAAGGGCAGGGTCGGGGAGGGGAGATTATAAAAATCAAAAAGAAAAATCCATAGGAGGCGGGTCACACCCGTTAGATTATGGACCTTGCCTTCAAAGGACCACACGCTACGTGCCATGCCAGCATGCAGCAGACCCCGTGCGGGTTCGTAGTGTGGTCGGGCCGTAAGACATCTGGCATGTGTAGCATCAAAGACTACGCGGGAACAAAGTTGTAAGAAATTTCAATTTGTTGAGTCGGAACGAGTGAGTAGGGAGGGCGAGTGTGACCCGCTCGCGCGTACGCGTGCTTAAAAAATACGGGTATTTCTCGATTACGCACGTTGTGTGTGACTTCGCCGACCACCAACCCGGCACACATCGAATCCGGTACAGCACGCCCACACTGCTGGGTACCATGTAACCGTGCTCCATTGCACTATGCCTTCCGGGTGGCGCATGTCAGGAGACCGCGCAAAACGCACCAGGCACTGGGTACCCACATGGGGATTTGTGTGGTACATATATCTTTATAGCTCCCCTCGTGATGTGGGGGGAGATGCGCGTGGTGGTAAGGTAGTGCTATTCCACTGATGTGATGGTGGAGTATGATCTGCTTACAGGCCGACAGGCGCCTCGCCTGATTTATATATTAGGAGGCGCGGTGCGGCCGACATTATACATGGCGCGGGCGCAGCTCGCTATCAAACGAGAGCGCGCTACGCGCCTAATGTGCTATGATGATTATTATTATGATTAGGGTTAGTGAGGGTATAGGATATATCCTCACATTCCACCCCGCTCTGATGAATCTGAGCCACCAGTGAAACCTTTGCGGGTGGCTCGCCTTAGCAGCAATGTATGCTGGTGAGGTCGAGATATGTTTTAAACGTCCATTCAGCATAAAATGCTGCATTAGCGGTGAATATCGCATAGTTTCATAGGGCATCCAGTCATCTGCGGTTTCAGGGAAATTCTGGAACCTGACTTTGAATAGTAAGGTTTTGCCATGTGAATATAGTCTTGGATATAGTGCCACTCTACCATATGTGATGTCCGCAATAATTGGGTCATCAGTTCTTCGCTTCTGTCTGCCGATCAGGGCATCAAGAATATCTATTTGCGCGGATACAGTGTCCCACAGTCTCAATTTAGCGACATGCAATGCCGGGGGGCACTCAAGCTCAGGTGGAAGTTGTATTTTGTAGGCATGAGGATTCACCTGTTCGATGACCTCATATATATATGCTGGTCCTACATATCGTTGTTTGAGCTTAGGACATTTTTTCCGCGTATAATCATATCATCTGTTTTTATCATTATATTGTCACCGATTTGAAAAGTTATCGGTTGCTTACTGTTCTTATCATAGTAATTAATGCCTTTGGTATTCTTTGGCTATTATGATATTTTCATGCACCAAATTGTGTATATCCTGTATTTTCGACAGAATGTCTAGTAGTTTCTCTCACTCCAGTTTTTGGGTTTACAATATCTATTGGCAACCGAGGGTGGAAGCCGTGTATTGCCTGGCATGGAGTAAATTTTGTTGATGATTCTACATTATTATAATTAAACTCGGCGAGGGGTAGTAGTTCACCCAATCCTTCCTGTTATGATTACATGAGCTAGACGCAACATTCAAGAAATCCACACAGAAATCCAGAAGGAAATCCAGAAGGAAATCCAGCTACGGGCCAACAGAGGCAGGAACCGCCATGGTAGCCTCCGACCAGGCATCGCCACCAGCCAGCCGGCGCTCCACGCAGTAGGGACGCTCTCCCCAGCACACAATCCCGGGCCACTCCAATAGCGGCACTAGGCCGAATGTAATGTGAAGGCGCCGACAGGAAAGGAGCTTCGAAGTTGAGGTCTCGCAGCAAGGAGCGGAAGTGGGGGGGTCCAACCCAGAACGGGGCGCCACGGGCGTGCAACAGACGCAGGCCACCCAACGCCAGATGCGCCGCCAGCTCGGTCGCGTCCTTTTCCGCCAAACGTAGAACGCCTTCCCCAGCACAACATCCCGGGCCACTCCAATAGCGGCACTAGGCCGAATGTAATGTGGAGGCGCCGACAGGACAGGAAGGGAGAAAGTGCTCAACGAGTAGGGAATGCAGAGCCGACCGGGCCAGCAACGACGTAAGACGCCGGTGTCCAGCGCGCGTTGTTCCGCCCAGCGCCAGATCCGCCGCCAGCTCGGTCGCGTCCCCTTCCGCCGAACGTAGAACTCCCTTCCCAGCACAACATCCCGGGCCACTCCAATAGCGGCACTAGGCCGAATGTAATGTTATCCTTCCTGTTATCAACACCGTAGAAGCACCACCTGTAAGGATACCGCGCAAAACGCACCAGGCACTGGGTACCCGGTAACCCAGTACTTTGCGTGCATTCTCTTGACGCTCTCCCTGTAACGAAAAAGTATGACTGGGTACGTACCCACCACATGGGGATCTGTGTGGTATAGGTCGCTATGTATCCTTACACGTGCCGGTACATGTACCGCCTGGTAACCATCACGTGGCGTACAACATCCCGTACATCACATGGCTGTACGGGAGGCGCGCGCGCCCCCACAATGCAACAAGGGCTCATCGTACCGGTGGCTTATCGACTAAGGATTATGCGCTATGCGGGATACGGGCCGCTTTTGGGCGGCTTGCTGTGTTGATTTTTTAGTACTACTTTTAGGGGTAGGTGGAATTGTTACTGCCCATTTTGTAATTCACACCAGTACCGGTGGCACTTATGCTCGCCACTCGCCAGCCATGCCTGTTCGTGCTGACCCGCACTCCCAGTTCCAGTCAAGCGCCGCCACGGCGCGCAACAATTGCTGCGCGGCGCCATTGGGAGAGGACCATTCCCTACGTTTGCAACGTCAAGCAGTACGTCGCCCCGACATCCGCCGGCGCCGACATCTGCGCGCGTTTGATATCTACGGCCGTGCCTCAAGATTTATGCATGTCCTCTCATCGCGAGTCTCCCTTTACAAACCAAGACTTCTCCCGCCTTCGTCTAGTCGGCACGCCTGCGGACATTCCACGTGCGTAGTCGTAGACGCGTGTAGGCTGGCAAGCAGACACGATTGCATGTTTTGAATGTTTTAAACCGGAGCTCTGTATGGGATAGGACAGATTTAGGTAGGGAAAATAGGGGGCGCTGCTGTTAAATATAGCGCACTGGCGCCCGCCGCCGGGCACCAGGAGCGGAGGATCTTGGGTGCGGCAAGCCAGGCGCCTCCCCCCCCCCCCCCCCCCGCCCCCACTTCCCCATCGACTCACCAGATTGGAGCCGCGAATCGCCGCTAGCCGCGCGAAGTCAACTGCGGCTTGTCTTGAAACTTCAGAACTGAGATCGCCGCGCATGGTTGCTCCGCACCGAAGGCCCTGCCCCATTGGGGCCTTGCGTCGGCCTCTCCAAGATCCGCCTACGGGTGGGGAGGGGGGTTTGTACTCGCGAGGGTTGTTCGAAATAAGATCGTGTTTTCGTACTTCGGTGCGACCTGTTCGGTACTGAGGGCACTGCAAGATTCGGCACAGCCTTGCACGGTTGCGGCTGTAATAAATCCAACCGTGCACGGGCCCAGGAATTCACCCTTAGGCGGTGACCTCGCGGCCAGGAGCGTGGGCAAATAGCTGCCGCGCCTGGGGCGATCCGGCACTGGCGTGCCGCACAAGGTCGGAGGGCATACAGGCAGCGGTGCATGGGGGTGATTTCCCCGCCTTCAGCTCCGAACTCCGAGGACGTCCGGGGACACCGCTGGCAACAGCTCAAGGCGGGGCTGATCTCGCTGCTTGGCCGTGGCCGGTGGAGCGCAGCGCTGGAGCAGGCTGCGACTTCCGGGCGAGAACAACGGCGTGAACACATGCATATCCGGCCCGGTCATGTGATCACGGGTTTATGCCGCCAGGCTGTCGAGTACAGGCTGGCGCCCTTGTACGAGCGTAAGCCCCAATGGCATGAGTCACGCGCACGAACAGCGCACCTAAAACCACGGTGTGTACCGGTAACTCGCGTGTTGTGCACCATCGATAACTCACCGTCGTACCATCGATGCAAAATTAGTATAGGTACCCGTATAATGCAACATAGCCATGGGCCTGTATAGAGGCCCCGCCGTAAGCGATTTATTTAATAAAGCGGGCCTAATGCGGGTTCCTCAAGGGCGGGCCCTTCCCTGATGCTGGGTAAAGACAGCTTGTAAAAGCGGAAACTTTATTCCGTTGTAACAGGTTTCAAATTTCAAATTTACAGCGCACCGGAAGGAGGGGCTTGGACGCACAAGAGGCGGATGGCCGGTAGCGACTAGCTTGAGCTGCGATTGCGCTTATTTCGTTTTCTCCATAGTAGTGAGATAACATGTCCTACAGGAGCAACTCAGTCGGAGCGAGTGGATGCAGCAGACTAGCACGGTGTATAATCAATTTGTGGCGGTACAAAAGCTCTGCACCGAGCACAATATGGTCGTTTTGAGGGCATTATATATCAAGCATACGATTTGCTCGTGCTGTCGTGCATGCGTTGCGCGAGCAGTGGCATGGATGCGATGTATGCATACATCGCATATCGATGTATGCGATGTATCATCCTTTCATCATCAGTCGCACAGGGACCCCGAACGCAATTGCTATCGAAAAGTCTGCTGACGCAACTCATGCGACCCAGCCGCTCCGACACGCCCAAACAAACCCCGGCGGAGGTCACTGCCCTTCTCAAATGTATGCACATCCACACGGCGCATCGGCTACACAGGCTGCTGTAGGTGTATACAATCAAGCACCGCACACACATATGCGGCAAACAGGGAAGACAAAAAGCCACACGCACCAATGAAAGAAGAGCGCCATGATAAACCTGTCAAAAGGGCTCGCACGACGACCCTGCCCAAGCGTTCACCCGGAGGGGCGGGGGCCGGGTAGGGGCAATGGAAGCAGGGATGGGACGAGAAAGAAACCACTCTCTCTTAGGTTTAGGGACATGGCCTTCAGAGGGCTACATACTCCGGGTTGTGGCCGACCCTATGCGGTTTCATGCAGCCGGAACGTAAGACAGCTGGTCTGTGCAGTAGGAAGACTGGCAAGAATAAAGTTGTAACAACTTTAAGATTTCAATTTCAAACGTGCGTGTCAGGGTTGTGCTTTCGACGGCAGGACCATATGGTCCCCAACAGCATGGGCGAGGCACGGACTAGGAGGAAGCCAATGTCATCATCGACGTCATTATTTTCCGCAGAGTAGGAACGGCTACTGTCTACATACCCGACGCCGCATCGAGCAGACAAACAAGATACGCTCTCGGCAGGTGATAGGCGGCACGTTCTCCTCATTCCGAGGCAAAGAGTTGTCCGCCTACTAAGAAAGCCGTCAGGCGTCAGCTCCCTCACGCCTCCCTCACTGCCATGGCATAGCCTACTGACTCAAAGCTGGTTATTGCACTGGCGAGAGGAAGAAGTTGCATTGAAGGTGCCTTGGCCAAGCACGGACTCAAGTTGTGGGTTCATCAAAGACACCATGGGGGTGCTGTTTGAATCCCACTACCTGTAAGTACGAGTACAATGCATGTATTAGTATGTATTTCAAACGAGTACGGGGTGCTAGTGTGTGCAGGCAGGCAGCAGCACGCCGCTTTGCTGACATTTCTTGGGGGGGGGGGGGGGGGGGGGGGGAGGGGGGCGGGGGGCAGTTGATTGAATACTTCCTAGCTATAACAAGGATCATATTTATATGATTTCGTTTACAATGTACGGGAAGATCATGATACTGGTGCGCCGTAACATATATTTATATATGTTAAGACCCATATGAAAACGTGACACATGTGCACATGTGTCGCCACATGTGCACATGTGTCATCGGGGGACACATCTGCACATGTGTCATGTTGCTTTTGACACATGTGCACATGTGTTGCCTCGTGACACATCTGCATATGTGTCAAAATCAAAACGACACATATGCACATGTGCTAGCACATGTACACACATGTCATTTTTCCGGCTGATCACGACACATGTGCACATGAGGCATGAACAGTATGGCTCATGTGCATTTGTGTGGCCCGACACGTGACACATGTACACATGTGTCATTTTCGAGTGTGAGATAAGACACATATGAATATACGTCCATTTTCTTCCGCGGAATTCGAGCGTGGGGTTCTAATTTAGAATTATTGAAATATAAATATTCCGGAAGGCAAAAATTAATTATTTACGCATGCCGGCCACTCGTTTGATGCCCTCAAAATGTATATTAAGGCACTACAAAGCAACATCAGCCAGCAATGTACAAAAGGATGTCGTCAGCATTTAGACAATGGCAAAGTTAGTGTTGGCAGGTGTCATATCATTACATTGCTGCGCACTACTTTAAGACACGGACATGGGTCAGAACTTGGCTAAAGGAAGCCCCCACGCTACATTTACTGTTGCCATTGTGACACCGGGAGTTGCATTTCCTGCGTGCTTTGCGGCATGCACATACATTGGTTCTGCACGACACCTCAACACACCCTGGCCAGCAAATAGGGATACAGAAGCCGAAACATTGCGCACTGATATCTGTTTCCAGGTGGCTTCAAGCACACCCTGCAGCCCGTGTTGCGCTGGGACACTGTCACGCACACGATCAATATCCCCGTGGCCAAAAGTTGGCCTTATGACTCCAGCCTTGGCCGCAAAGCCTGAAAGGCCATGCTCATTCACCTGAAACACCAGTTCAAAGCCATGGTATGTCACACACCCAATAAATCAAAACCACAAGCACATAGTACGTAGGCAATGCCATACCAAAAATACATTTACATATACATAGGGATTGTTACCTCGATGACGATGCACACCAAGCATTGTGCATCTGGCTTGGAGCGGTCGGCGCTTGGAATTGGGATACGGACGACATCGCCAACCAATGGTGCTGGCCTATGACGTGCAGCCACTCTGGTCCGCATTGCTATGGCTTGCTTGGCCTGAACGTCAGCACACCTAGACCTGACGGCTTGGGGCTCTGGCGTGTCTGCGACGTCTGGGTCTAATTGGACAGACCGCTCCCGTGACTCAGAGCGCACCCAGCAGGACGTCAAACACAAACGCCCAAAGAATGCGAGGCTGAAGGCGCTCGCTACGCTGCCGTCTGCAGCCATCTCCACGGGCACCTCCTCTTGTTTCTACACCCAGCTCACCACGTCGGCGACGCCGCAGCACCTCCGCCAGCCGCATCCCGTCCTTCGCGTCCACGTTCACGCCCTGCCCGGCACCGACACGGAGCGTCAGGCGATGCGACGTTGAAGAAGCACATGTTATGGCAAACATCACATTGTCGCGGCGCAAAAGCAGGAGCCAATGCTGTGCCATCAATGGTGCTGACGGATGGGTGGATACATTATTATTTTATTTTCATTATTTAACATTCTCATACATATGCTACGGGTGCAGACGCGGTATTGATAACACGGGGAATAGGAACCTGCCTTGCGTGCCACGTCAAATCTAGACGTAACAATAGCGGGACTATAGGGAGTGCTCTTATATAGCTTGCATAACTTGAGGTTTACAACAAAAATCTTATGGGTGAGTTGGCACCCGTGCTTCTAATATCAAATATCATATTTTATGTCAATATGTTTTGCATCAAGTACGACCGAAAAGCTAACAGCCGTGATGGCATGCCGTCAAGAGTGCGGCAGAGCGTTCACCGACGGCCGGCGGCAAGCCCAGGGGGGGGGGGGCAACCTGGCGGGTGCTGCCACCGGAGCAGGTGCACTCTGCGATCTCCTCCTGGCTTGCCACGCCGCCGGCCTCCACGTTACCGCCGGCCAGACGCAGCGCCCCCAATGATAGGCCGCCACTGCTGCCGTCCCCTGTATCCACGGCGGGGCAGACAAAGTACAACAGGGTGGAGTGGAGCTGCGGCATGGCGTCAAGGAGCGTGGGGTTCCACTCAACCTCCACCTCCACCTGCGCCCACGCCCCAAGCGCAGAGTTAGGCAAGCCGCTGTCAGGTCAAGCAAAGCGATGAGACGCAGCAACATGCAGGAACCCCCCCCCCCCCCCCCCCCCCCCCCAACACACACAAAAGCCCCAAGCACAGCTGCCTTGGCTCACTGGAAGGACAGTCACATACTCCCAGGCGGACGCACCACAGCCTTGTACGCTTCGCCACTGAGAGCCACAAGGTCGCTTAGCACGCCGCATCCGCTGCGGAAGCTCGGCGCCTGGCCCTGACTGGAACCGCACACCGCGGCAAGGATGCGCGCCACCTCTGTCTTCGCGTTCGACCCCCACTCATTGGCGCCTGCGGCCCCGAGCTTGGCGGGGGCCGCCGCTGCTTGCAACGTGTCTCGTCGCTCGTCTGCCTGCTGGTCCAGCTGCTGAGCATCGACAGCAGGGTCAGAGCAGACCAGAAGGGGAGACCTGTTGCCAGCTCACAGGAAGGGGGGGGGGGGGGGGGGCAGGACATGCTCATTCTCCGCCTCAGCCGCCGCCACCGCCAGCCATATTGCTTCCTCTTCGGGCGTTAGGCTCGCGCAAGGGCCCGAACCTGATGCGGACGGGGGCACTGGCCTCTTGACCAATACTTGACCAATACTTTACCCCCGCCACGAGTGAGAAGTTCGAATTTTCTCGCAGTAGGGGCTGCCTTCCTTTCCTGAAACCATAGCAACAGCGTCGAGGAGGGAAGTAAGACCATATCTAAAGCATACCATTTTTCAATTGTGTCAGGGATCATGAGAGATAGAGGAAGGACACGATGAGAGAGGGCGGCGGGGAGCAGGGGTGGAGATCGGGGGCATCATAGTCCAAAATCGCGCGAGGCAGGAACGCCATGGTCATATAATCTGATCGGTTGGTCGGTATAGGGAGGCAGAGGGACAGAGGGACTGCTGGGAGAACGACAGAGGGCCGGGGGGGGGGGGGGGGGGGGGGTCTAGCCCCGCATCGCAAGGCGAGAGCGCCCATGGGCAACGTGGAGTAGGGGCGAGTGGCGGACGGCGGCCGCGGCGGCTCCTCGGCGGCGGCGGCGGCGGAGTGGCGTCGGCGGCTTACCTCCGATCCTACCTCAAGGGTGTCGTATATGCGCAAGCACTCCAGAGCTTGTGCGTACTCCGACTCGAATAATAGTGTCATGTTCTTCGCTTTGCTGGCCATATACTCCTGGAGCTTGGCGTTGAAAACCTGCCGATGCAGGTCGACCCTGTAGGCAGTGCCCTCTGGAGGCGGCACAGCGTTGAGAGCGGGTGCCTGCAGGCCGGCAGCGCCACGGTGCGCCGAGCGGCCCCCGTGCTGTGCAGCATTGGCGCCATCCGGAGCGATAGCCGCCGCGGCTGGCTGGCCGTCGAGCATGACGTCCCGCAGTCGAGACCGCCTCGCCGGTTGGGGCCGGCGCTGGAGGGGGGCAAGGGCAAGGCGGGCTCGGAGTAAGGGTACTGAGTGCGCGATCCAACCTGTGCACGCGCCATTTTGAACTGGCGGGCGAACCGCCGCCCGCGCGCCCGCCGCCCCCGTCAGGCAGCCACCCCTGCACAACTTCCGCCGGCGGTTTATCGCCCCTCCGCAGGGTCGCTACTTACCTCGTTTTTCGCGGATAAGATACGACGCTGTGCATATGTGTAGAAAGCAGTGGACGCGTGTGACCCATATGCAAATGTGTATCGATCAATACGGCGCATGTTTACATGTGTCGTCATCAGCCGGAAATATGCCCCATGTGGACATGTGATAACACAAATGCACATGTGTCAACTCCGGCGTTGACACAGGTGTATATGTGTCATCTTACAACAAATGTGCACATGTGTCAAAAAAACACAATGACACATGTGCAATTGTGTTGACACATGTGCACATGTGTCCCCCGATGACACATGTGCACATGTGTCACGTTTTCATATGGGTCTTAACATATATATTTACATATATGTATATATACATGTCTATATATGTGTGTGTGTATGTATATGTATGTATATGTATGTATATGTATGTATATAGACATATATGTGTGTGTGTGTGTGTGTGTGTGTGTGTGTGTGTTTCCGACCGTAGATCAGCAAGAAGTTTATTATTGCAATATTACTGATATGATATGTTGTAGAGGTACGGCGGGTACCGGTATGTGCGAATAGCGCGGCGGAACAACAAACAACATTATTACAAGTAAGCATATATCCTCGGCAATGGCCTGTTGCAATGGCCTGTGTTGCAGATGCGCAGCACCCCAGAAAAAGGTTGGCTGATCAGCGGAATGCATATGTCCGTGAATATTCTACCATGGTGTGAACCAGACAGGGCCAGACTTTGGCAACGTTTGACACAGCAAATGTCCATGCGGCGTGATGGTATGGCAAGATATCAGCGGGCGACATTGAAGACTTTATTGAAGGGAAACTCAGATACATTGTTCTACCGCACAAGGTTGAAGAGCACCCTGATTAATATCCCCACATTGACTTCGTCATAGCTCCGGCGGGCCCCACCCAGAAGGAGAGCAACTCCTCCCAGCCCCCTCCCCCCAACTGCTTTCCCGCGAAGCAGCACTTCTCACTGCAGGTGGGGGAATGTGATTGGTTTGCAGACAGCATACAGCACATGCATTAAAAAACAATTGCTGATGGATCAGGTTTCCACGGCCAACACATAGTCTGGATTGCATGCCTACCCTGAGCCGCCGTCAAAATGTTACATAAATTGTCAGTGGTGCGTCAAGCGTTTTGCCCTGCTGCATATTAATATGGATGAAGTTGTCGAACATATCACAATCAGCGCACCGATGAATGGAGCGGCTACTGGCATCTGTGTGCCATCAAGCCTCATGTTGCGCGAGCTCGAGCTGATGCCGCATTTATATCGATGGTGCGAGTCACAAAAAATGTCACAAAATGTACCTGATTCATTGCCTATCCACCATGTTGTCTTTCCTGCCGCGCCACCACGCCTCTGCAGCCCCCGCCCCCACCCCCCCCCCCCCTAACATATTTCCAATAAATTGGTGATATGAGCGAATGCTGCGCCTGGGGTCGTGATCAGGAGGACTGATCACGTGACCCAATCCGCTCTAGCATTACCGCCAGAGGCAGGTGGTCTGACGGGTGCCAAGTGTTAGGGGGGAAGTCGCCGTGATGCAGCGCAGCATCCAGTTGCTCTGTGGGTAAAGGCTCCTGTATAGCCACCGCCCTCAACGCCGAGGCGCTGATGTGCACCCCATCCAAGGCGGCTTGGAACGGCGCTTCTGGTGGCTCCCTCATTGGTGGCGCAAAGTCCGCGTCGCACGCTACCAGGTCATGCTGCACGCCCCAGTACTTCCCCTCTGCCAGCTCGGACCTGTAGATGTCTACAAAGTCCAGCAAGCTGAGTGCCTCCTCTCCGTTGCGCTCAAAGCAACCCATCGCGCTGCGGAACTCAGAGCCACGGCCAACCTGTGCACGGAGAGGAGACAATCAAAACCAAATCTGCTGACAAAAGAAGAGAGCTGGGGATATGCGGATCTCCCTGAGCCAATCACGTGGGACCATTTTCTCGGGGTCGGTAAGAGAAAATGGCCGCGCAATCGAGGCCAACCAAGAAGGCCAGAATGCAGGTTGATTGGGACTTTTGCCCAGGCGGAATAGCCCTGTCGCAGTACCTCGCCGTTGACTGTTCTCAGCCACTCCTCCACACCTGCCTTCTCCATGCGCGCCCCCTCACACGGCAGGTCGACACCGCTGAAGCGGCAGAACATCGACGTCAGCGCAGCCAGCAGCGGCTCACTGAGGGTGAGCGCCCCCCCAGCTCGCCGCTCCTCGAAGCCGTTCTCCAGGAACTTTCCATCTAATGGGGCCGCAATGTAGGTGCGAGGAGCCTGCCGAGGAGACACAAGCACAGCCAACAGTAAAACAACAGCTTGACACCAGCCCAGTGAGCAGGCCGGCATCATGGTAGCACCACGCCAATGAGCAACAAGATTGTTGCTATTTCAACTAGGCCGGCAGAAGGTGCAAGCACGGGACGCAGGCACTCGTGCATTATTTGGCTGTTTCTCATTGGGCGTCGGAGGGAAGGGGTGGGAGGGGCGCACCTTTTCGCTGCGCTCTTTGAACGCGGCGGCGTACACGTCGGTGAATCGCCCAAACACCTGGGCCTTGCGCTTGGAGGTGATTTTCGTGTCTGGGTAGAGCAGCTCCCGAAAGTTGGCCT
The DNA here is from genome assembly GCA_006384855.1 of Tetraselmis striata. Classification (NCBI taxonomy): domain Eukaryota; kingdom Viridiplantae; phylum Chlorophyta; class Chlorodendrophyceae; order Chlorodendrales; family Chlorodendraceae; genus Tetraselmis; species Tetraselmis striata. The sequence continues at coordinate 34,159 of VCJN01000412.1, forward strand.
CCAGCTCACCATCCCGCAGCAGCGCCTGCAACACGGGGGACCGCAGCCTGTCAGCCCCCCCGGCTAGTGCCAGCTGACGGGCACGGGCTGCGTGTGACGGGCGGTGTGCGCACCTGCCAGGCGGTGCCGCCGCCCTCCGCTGCCTCGCTGTTGAAGTCTCCGCAGACGACGACCGGAACTGAGCTGTGGGGGTCACAGCCCCTCCTGTGTCAGCAATGGCTTGCCTCTGCCCCATAGCAACCATCCTCTCCCCGGACAACAACCCCAGCAACAGCAGCAGCAGCAGCAGAAGTAGTGGAGTACACGGCAGTGTCCTGTCTGCTCAGCAGCTGCCTTGTATCAAAAGCTTAGTGCATAGGCGTGGCAGCGATCCCCAAGAGGCGACAGGGCCGGACCAAAGGCAGCAACACACGGAGGCCACAGGCAAAGTTTGCCCCACGGCTGGCTCCATGCTCAGGTTGCTGCCGCCACACCTGAAGTCGGGGCCGCATCCTGCTGCGCCCTTGTTGCCACCAGCCTTGCTGCTTTTCACAACCTCCTTCCTCACCTGGCGGACCCGCCAGCGCCAGCGCAGATGGCGTGACGAGGCAGGTGTCAGCGTAGTCTCAAGCCAGGGAAAGAAACGTGTGGTTTTTAAACCAATAAAGCAA
>VCJN01000413.1:0-32389 GCA_006384855.1 Tetraselmis striata
CACGTTTGGCGGAAAAGGACGCGACCGAGCTGGCGCACTGTGAGATTCAGATGTGACGTAAATGTGCCCTACTGGTGACGAACGACGACATACGGGGACGATACGGGACGGACGAGGGACGTGGATTTCATACCCAGTAGCGACGACTATCGCGCGCGACCTGTAAAGTACTATATGAATTTCTCGTTTCCATAATTTCATCAAATTGATATGCGCACGCGGGCTCGCGTGTCGCCCGCCGACGCGGAGCACCCGGGCTAAGTACAGGCGGATGTACGCACTCATTGCACATCGCCGCACATCGCTGACCGCACATCGCTGACCGCTGACCCCGCGGTGTGCCGCGATGTGCGGCACGACGGGCGGAGGTGTGGGCGGATGTAGGTGGTACGGTAGGTGGTAGGCGGTAGGTGGTGTTCGTAGGTGCGCGTTTTAATGCAGCCGCCCTAACTGCTGATGATTGTGTAACGCCTCAGCACGCGCATGAAGTACGGGGTCGCCTCACGGTCACCGCCGCTCACCGTTGAATCAAGCGCGGACAGCCGCGCACTCGCATCTGTGTTGCCTGCCGGTGGTGGGTTACATCCACCCCAACTCTCAACCCCCCCCCCCCCCCCCCCCGCCCCGCGCGCGCGGCAGCAGGCATGCCGGCAAAGGGATGGATAGCGAGTGTGTCGAAGGATGGCGTGTACACATGCAAGCACTGCCACGGCATCGTGACGGGTAGTAGTGAAAGGACGGCGCGAGAGCGGCACTTCCGGAAATACCCGAACTGTAGCCACTCGTTGAAGCGTGCGGCTAAGTTGCGCCGCAAGGCCGCCTTATCACAAGCAGCAGCAGCAGGGGCGGCAGCAGCAGCAACAGCAACAGCAGCAACAAGCGCGGCAGCAGGAGTAGCTGCAGCCGTCGGAAACGGCCCGCCGGCGCCGGTCTCGGACGACGGCGGCTCGAAGGTGGACGATGTGATGGGCGTGGGGGAGGACCCCGTTGGCGAAGACGGTATGGACATCGACGCGCCTGCGTGGCCGCCGGCGGGCGTCGAACCCGCGATGAGGACGTGATATGGAAAGGCGATCCCGGCGACTTCTACATGAAGGTCATCGCCAAGAAGTTCCGGGGAGTATGGCACTACGGCGTGATAACCGGCGTCGTTACCGAGTGGGTGTTGGAGGACTACGGCGGGGCGACCCAGTGGCGCGCTGTTTTCGAGGCCTTCTGCGTTCAGAGGGACATTGTGGGCCTTCTGCGTTCAGAGGTGAGTGGGCCCGGCATGCGTGCTGGTGGCACCACTCAACTGCGGTTGTATGGAATCACACGCACCCGCCCGGTCGGCGTGGCAGGTTGTGGAGGCTATGGCGGCTGCCCAGGAGCACCCCCCTGTGGATGCGGACAGGGAGGCTCGCTTGGTAACCGTCCATGAAGGCGATGACTTGTCCAGTGAATCACGCACCTTGCCCGGCGTGCGTTCAACACAACCCGGTTGGCGGAGGCCAAGCAGAACACTGGCTGCCATGGCGTGTGCCATGTGCATGTGGTCCTGGGCTATGTCAGCATGATCAACCTCTTCCCCCTCGCGCCGTTCCACCTGTTTTTTTTTGGCTTGGGAAGGGACTTCTGGAGGAAATTTGTCACCGTGCAGGGCCACATTGGATTCCGAGCTATGAAGCAGGAAGACCGGCGCCAGGCTTTAGTCCCGATACCCAGCAACTTTGAACGCGGGTTGCGCCCTTCGTTTGCAGTGTCCAAGAATCGAAAGGTAACCCCCCCCCCCCCCCCCCCCCCGGGCGTGGGCGTGGGCGTGGGCGTGGGCGTGACGGCATTCCCCTCCATGACTGCAGGGTCAGACAAGGTGACGGTGCAGTCCGGCTGGGTCATGGAGGACTGCTTGCACCACATGGAAACGTTTTCCATTCTTAACGCCGGTCCGCTGCTCGAGGAGGCCCGGGTGAAGGCGATCATGACCGAGAAGGAGCTTCGCGTCCCCAGGCGGTGCTTGGGCACATGTACAAGCGCATGCAAGGAGCTGCGTGGTTCGTCACGCGGTGGGGGTTGCAGAATGTGGTGACGGAGGAGGACGGCCCCGAGCGCAAGGCGCAGGTGGACGCGCTCACTAGGGAGGGGAGGACTCAATACCCCGCGCGGCGCCAAGGCGCGCGGCCGGGGCAGCGCGGCGCCAAGGCGCGCGGCCGGGGCAGCGCGGCGCCAAGGCGCGGCGGCCGGGGCAGCGCGGCGCCAAGGCGCGGCGGCCGGGGCAGCGCGGCGCCAAGGCGCGGCGGCCGGGGCAGCGCGGCGCCAAGGCGCGGCGGCCGGGGCAGCGCGGCGCCAAGGCGCGGCGGCCGGGGCAGCGCGGCGCCAAGGCGCGGCGGCCGGGGCAGCGCGGCGCCAAGGCGCGGCGGCCGGGGCAGCGCGGCGCCAAGGCGCGGCGGCCGGGGCAGCGCGGGGCCAAGGCCGCGGCGGCCGGGGCAGCGCGGCGCCAAGGCGCGGCGGCCGGGGCAGCGCGGCGCCAAGGCGCGGCGGCCGGGGCAGCGCGGCGCCAAGGCGCGGCGGCCGGGGCAGCGCGGCGCCAAGGCGCGGCGGCCGGGGCAGCGCGGCGCCAAGGCGCGGCGGCCGGGGCAGCGCGGCGCCAAGGCGCGGCGGCCGGGGCAGCGCGGCGCCAAGACAGCGCATACAGCGGAATCGGCGGAAAGGGATGCATTACAAGCTGTGGACGGCAGCCGCTGAAAACTATGCGGTCATGCCGCAACAACCCCAGCACTGGCTTCTGGATACCTCTGATCTGGCTGACGGCGGCGGGCTGCGGGATGCAGGGCCGCATGACTGAGGTGGCGGTGCTGGTGAGCCCGCAGAGTCTGCATGCGGCGGAGGCGGCGCAGCCGCATAGGCACTAGACAATGCTCTGAAGCGAGCCCCAATTGTCTGCCCAGCGCCTGCCCCAATGTAACGCACCAGCTTGGCAGCAATTGGCAGCTCTTTTGCCCCCCCCCCCTCCACCCCACAGACACACTACCAATACCAGTTTCTCATCCCGGCGGGCAGTTGATGCGTATACCCAGGCTTGTGCGTACGCGGTGCGGGGGGGGGGGGGGGGGGGGGGAATCACTATAGCTAAGCTAGTGATGTGAGATATGAGTGCAGCAACAGATATTGTGCAAGATATAATACGATGGCATGCAAGCGGGTCCCCGCTCTTCCACAATCATTGGCTCTGCTCCCTCTTGCCCCGCCCCCGGTGCCCTTTAGCTGCTCTCAGCATCCCGAGTGGGATGGGCGGGGCAGCGGTTGCTACCGAGTGAGGCGTAGCATCGTTTGCAGTAGCAACGCAGCCTTTCCGGTGTGACGCCGCCTGGATGTAACCCAGCAGTACGCGCAAAGTGCAAGTGCAAGCTGCTGATGGCGGGGATCCCGCGCGGGGGGGGGGGGGGGGGGGGCAGCGGCTGTGGGATAGGCGCGGCAGCGGTTGCTACAGAGTGAGGCGTCGCATTGTTTGCAGTAGCAACGCAAGCTTTCCGGTTGCATAGTGTGACGCAGCCTGGATGTAACCCAGCAGTACGCGCAAAGTGCAAGTGTTACACGTCCGTGTGCCCCACCCAATGACATTGCGCCCGACCTCACTGACGGCATGTCTCGCTCTCCTTCAGCTCCTGGGCCGTCCGCCGCCTCACCCTGCGCACCCTACCAGCCGCGCGTGCCTTCTCGGAAGCCTCACACACGGCGGCGCGAGTCGCGTCGTGGAACGCGTCCCTGACATGGCGGAACTCCGCCCTCTTCGTGGCCGTGGTCGGGCAGGGGACTGCCCGCTGATGGGTCGCCATGCATGGGTACTTGGGGCCGCACAAAGCCGGGGTGCCGTCGCAGCAACACTCCCAGTCCGTCCGTTGGCCGCAGTCCACGCATGACGGGCGTCCGGCCAGGACACGCACATGATAGTGCATGTGGCCGCCTCCCGCCACTGCTCGTAGTGCTCCGGTCAACATGGCGACGAGCAAGTCGGCATGTCCCGCAGGTGGCTGCGGGGCGGGTGGCGCGAGCGCAGCCTCGCTCGCCTCGACAACCCCCTCAGCCCGATCAGTCGCCTCGACCACGGCCTCCTCCGCCTCCTGACGCGGCGCACCAGGCGCATCATCGTCGCCTGGCAGGGCGTCCCCCCCCGCAACGGCGCCGTCGGCGGTGGCCGACGCCGTCGTGGCGGGGTGTTGTGAGGAGGTGGCCCTAGACATAGGTGGGGCCGGCACCGCCATGTGTTGCTCCACATGCGGTGCGGTTCCTGACGCGACAGCTCCGTCGCACCAGTACCGGCGCCGGCACCCCACACACGCCTGCTGGGCTTACCACCAACCGGCATGTTTCCTTTGGGAGGCGGTTCATCCGCGTCGGAGGTGAGCGGCGGTGCCTGTGTGGGTGTGGATACTGCCCGGCCATTAGGGCTCCCGCCGCCTGTCGCTCCGCCGACCCACGCCGCGGCGTGTGCTGCGCCCCGCATAGTCGCCTCGAATATAATATACATGACGCGGGGACGGGGGGGGATTCGTGCGTTTCGTATGTCGGCGGAAAGGCGTGCGAAGCTGCGGCTGGCGAAGGTGGTGGAAGTAAGCGTGGCGGCGTCGGCGGCGTATTACCGTGCGTGCATGCGTGCGCAACCCCGCGGCAGCAAGCGCCGGACTCGGCGTGTGCCGGCGGCAGAGCTGCGAAGCCATGGACACGGTACGGGATGCCAAGTTTGGCTAAGCAACTGCCGAGGCTGGCGGCTTAACCCCCATGTCCGGCGGTTAAGGGACGGAAAGTGCGTAGAAGTTGATCGGCAAAGCGGGCATATAAGCCTGGCTGTGCTAGGTTCCTATTAAGTAATGGCGGTTTGTGCTAAGTAATTCGTAGGGGTGGACCATGAAGCGCAGGTAGGGGGCGGTATAAATGAGGCCGGGCACATATACTGCTCCACGAAACGACACTGTCGCACGTGTAGTTGAATAGACGCCCCCCCCCCCCCCCCCCCCCCCCCCCCCGCCGGGTCGGCCCGCCGACCCGCCACGGCATGTAATATCTGTCATGCATCGCCGGGGTATGTGTGAGTGGATGCCCCGCCGCCACACACCCCCCCCCCACCCCCCCCCCCCCCCCCCCATTTACACTTGTGCACTCATTAAGTTTGGGCTGGTTTCGGAGCAGTACATGTACGTATGTATATACATACAATGGAACGTAGGACCTGCGCGGAAAGAGGGGGGGCTGGCGGAATGCGTTGGGGGTGCGTAGAGTAGCGTGTTGGTGAGATTCGGGGTGCATCGGACGCCGGATGCCCATCCACCCAGCGTAAAAGACGCGTACGTAATATTCACACTATATATATTCACACGCAAATGTGTGAAAACCGGACATTCCGTGCCGGATGGGTGGGAATACGGCGTCCGATGCAGCCAAAACCCCAGGGACACGCTATTCTATGCACCGCCAATGCACTCCGCCAGCACCGCCTCATTCTCTGTCGATTTCGAAAACGCCTTCACATTATCCACCGCTAATTGCAATTGCCACCGTGTAATGTTGTCACGATGTGCGCACACAACAACACTTACTACCGGTTCCGACGCGGATGGAGGCGAGGCTTGCGGAGTGCGTTGGGGGTGCGTAGAGTAGCGTGCTGCAAATAATTGGGGTGCATCGGACGCCGGATGCCCATCCACCCGGCGTAAAAGACGCGTAATATTCACACTTTATTAACACACAAATGTGTGAAAACCGGACATTCCGTGCCGGATGGGTGGGAATACGGCGTCCGATGCAGCCAAAACCCCAGCAACACGCTATTCTGTGCACCGCCAATGCACTCCGCCAGCACCGCCACATTCTCTGTCGATTTCGAAAACGCCTTCACATTGTCCACCGCTAATTGCAATTGCCACCGTGTAATATGTTGTCACGATGTGCGCACACAACAACACTTACTACCGGTTCCGACGCGGATGGAGGCGAGGCTTGCGGAGTGCGTTGGGGGTGCGTAGAGTAGCGTGCTGCAAATAATTGGGGTGCATCGGACGCCGGATGCCCATCCACCCGGCGTAAAAGACGCGTAATATTCACACTTTATTAACACACAAATGTGTAAAAACCGGACATTCCGTGCCGGATGGGTGGGAATACGGCGTCCGATGCAGCCAAAACCCCAGGGACACGCTATTCTATGCACCGCCAATGCACTCCGCCAGCACCGCCTCATTCTTTGTCGATTTCGAAAACGCCTTCACATTATCCACCGCTAATAATTGCAATTGCCACCGTGTAATGTTGTCACGATGTGCGCACACAACAACACTTACTACCGGTTCCGACGCGGATGGAGGCGAGGCTTGCGGAGTGCACTGGCGGTGCACAGACTAGCGGGAGACTAGATCCATTGTCGCTTATTTACAAGCACGGGCGGTGCTGCCAGACCTGATCGTCTACGGCCGATATAATATTCACACTAAATTAACATCGGTGCACACCGCCGCACACCGCCGCACACCGCCGCACACCGCTGCGCGCGCACATTCGTCGCACACATTATCCCGGATTCACTCGCCGTATCCATTACGCCGTGCTACTTCAACAATAAACATTGCGAAATTACACCGACACAATGCCGCACCGACTAGCTCTTGACAATACGTGCATATAAATAGTAGTGGCGCGCTGCTCCTCGCCTCCGATGTGTCGTTGACTGCTGCGGAAGGCGGTCGTCGACTGGGTGTTAGTTTCTCCACCTCGGCCGCCCCCCCCCCACCCCCCCCCGCCCCCCCCCCCCTTCACCGCTCACAGCGCCATGGCCGACCTCGCCCCCCCGGGCAAACGTGGGCGGCGAGCCTTGTTGTCTCGCGTGTCCGCGCCGCCGGCATCGAGGAGGACGAGAAAGACATGAGGAAACGCGTGACAAGGTGGGCGCGCAACAAAACACTCCATCCTCCGCATTAGCACGCACCCACTCGTGGCTAACTTGTGCCGCGCGCAGGTTCGTCCGGGAGCGCCGTTAAGGCCCACCTCAACGCCAAGGCTTCCACAGTGCCAGCGGCGCAACTCGTGGTGGCCGAGGAGGCCGCATCCTCAGCCGCTTAAAGGCGAAACGATTGTGGCTTGTTGTGGGTGTCTGGGCACAGGGGGCGTCCCGACGCGAAGGTAAGGAAGCTCATGGCGGCGTCGTCGACGGCACAGCCTCCCGGGGTGGTGAAGACACTGACGGATGACAAGAAGCGGAAGAGGCCAGTGAAGAAACGCCGAGGTAAGAAACTGACGGTCGCGGAGTCGGAGGCGGAGTCGGAGGCGCAGGCGGAGGCGGAGGCGGAGGCGGAGGCGGAGGCAGCGAGATCGTCGAAGCGGAGGGTCCCGCGGGCACGCAAGAACAAGAACAAGCAGTAGCCCCCGCCCCCTTACCCCCCCCCCCCCCCCCCCCCAGGCGGGAGCGGCTGGCGGCGAGGGGGGGCGGGGGGGGGCGGGGCGGGCGTGGTCCCCCCGCCCCCGCACCCCCCCCCCCCCCCCCCCCCGGGCCACATCCCCCGATGGCAGCTGTCGCGAATATTGTAATTCAAACATTCTTCGGCAAACCGCTGCCTGCCCCCGCCCTCCCCCTCGCGAATATTTATGTAACGTGAGCACTCTTTGGCAAAACATGGCAGCCAAACCGCCCATCTGATGACCTTTGATCGGACGGCTGGCAGGCCCGTTCAGCAGTACTAGCTATAATGTACACAAATTCCCCAGTGTTACCAAATACGTACGGCTGCGATTTGCGCTCCCATGTACTAATAGTCGTAGTTATCCACAGGACGACTAGGGTTCGTACTCGATACCCGGTACCGGCGTAATAAATATATCGCGTACTACCCGGTACTACACGGACAACCTTGTACCTTGTACGTCAGTGCCATGTACGCTTCACCGGGCTGGTACGACTACCAGAATGATGACAAAAAGGATTTATCGCCCGCCGGCAATAACGCCGGATGTACTCGCACGTAACTGGATGGACGTGCCGCCACCAGTAGCAGCCTTCACGGATAAATAATAGTCGCTAGTAGTAGTGCTTCGTCACCTGTATGTCACATCTGAATCTCACAGTGGCGGCGCATCTGGCGTTGGGTGGCCTGCGCCTGTTGCACGCCCGTGGCGCCCCGTTCTGGGTTGGACCCCCCCACTTCCGCTCCTTGCTGCGAGACCTCAACTTCGAAGCTCCTTTCATGTCGGCGCCTTCACATTACATTCGGCTTAGTGCCGCTATTGGAGTGGCCCGGGATTGTGTGCTGGGGAGAGCGTCCCTACTGCGTGGAGCAGCGGCTGGCTGGTGGCGATGCCTGGTCGGAGGCTACCATGGCGGTTCCCACCTCTGTTGGCCCGTAGCTGGATTTCCTTCTGGGTTTCCTTCTGGATTTCTGTGTGGATTTCTTGAATGTTGCGTCTAGCTCATGTAATCTATTCATGAGGATGTCTGGACTTCTGGACAGCGATTCATTTGTTGCTAATTCATCAATATTGGATTCGTCGGATTATTCAGCGCGCTAGCTAGGATTACCAGTACAGTACCTGTGTGACCAGTAATCCTTAATACCTGCAGTCCGGTACACAGATTTATATGTTCGCCAGGACCTTAGCGGACGACCACCGCCCGAGTTGGGACGACCACCGCCCGAGGCGGGGTCGCGAGTCAACGGGCGGCGCACAGTTGCTGGAAATTGTCAACTCGTCCTGTCCTGCATACGGCACTTACTATCGCGGTATGCGCGGTGCGGCGCCCAACCCCCCTCCCCCCGCCCCCGGCCCCGCTCCCGCCCGCGCCCCCGGCAGCCACGAAAGGCAGTACCGAAAGAGATTCCTCAGAGCAGCCTCGCCGCCCTCCGCGCGACTGGCTGAGGGCTGCTGCTGAGGGCGACTGGCTGCCCCCCCCCCCCCCCCCCCCTTTCACGACTCAGCATCGCGACCCAGCGTCTCGCCTGAACATCTCTCGCGGTTTCCGCGACATCCGCTACAGGTGCCCGCCGCCCGCCATCGCGAGCGCCCCACCGCACGAGGATGTCATCCCCGCCTGCTGGCGGCTTCTTATTTGCCAGAAACAGCCCTTAGTGCCACCGTAGTTGATGTCCATTTAGCTCGTACATACTATGCCGGCCTTACCCAGCCACGTCCAGCCCCCCGCCAGCGCCAGCTAACTCTGCGTCACCGCACAACATCAGGGCGCTGACGGGGAGGCGGGGGGTGTGCTTTGTCGGCGCGCGCAGGCGAGTGGCGAGCACGGCGTAGGGCCCGGGCGGCGCACTTGCGGACAGGTCGTCGCGCGAGCAGGCGGAGAGGGGCGGCGAGAGGGAAGGCGCAATGTTCCGCATGGCCGCCTCATCACCGGCGCGCAGCCCCAGCAAGGCGGGCAGCGGCGGCTCCCCGCAGGCGGACAACGCCTTTGCGTTGCGATCCCTGATTGAGGTGCCCGCCCGCGCCCCACGCTTCTCCATCACGCCCCCCCTCACCCGTGCTTCCGATGCTTCTGAGGCGCCAGCGCCTGCCACCAGAGCCGGCTTTGCCCACCGCCAGGCTGCAGTGGGGCTGCATGCCCACGTCCAAGTGCGGCACCGCGGGCTCCGCAGAGGGATGCCTGCAGCGCCAGTCTGCGGTTGGATTGTTGTCAAACAGGAACACTGCGGTGTGCAGCTAGGCCTGCCGATGCGTATTGGTTGCATTGGGCAGCTGCCGTCGCGAGTTCGTGCAGACCGCAATGACTGCCGGGTACAGTGGTCCTGACTTGTGCCATCCTTGCCTTGCCATGTGCAGCGAAAGGAGAGGGAGATCCACCAGGTGACGGATCGCCGCGTGGACTCGCTGGAGGTGAGGGCGCCGCCAGCCAGCCCGGCCCAGCTGCCCCCACCGCCTCCTTGGTTCTCAGTGAGCGCTGCCGTTTGACACCGCCCTCCCGCTTCCTTCTCCCCCGGCAGACGAGGATCATCGAGCTGGAGGAGCGCCTGCGAACACGGGAGGCGGAGAAGGCGGCGCTGCAGCGCAAGCTGGACGGGCTCGCAGGCGACCATGAGGGCGCGCAGCGGCTGCTGGAGAAGCAGGGCGTGGAGCTGGAGCGGGTGAAGGGGGTGGCGGAGGGGCTGCGCAGCTCCGCGGCCACGCGCGAGGAGGTGGCCCGCCCGCAGCCCGTCCACCCCCCCCCCCCCCCCCCCCCGCTGCCTTCACAGTAAGGAGAGCTCCCCTGTTCAGCGGGCAGGGCGGAGGCGCGGCTGACGATGGCGCGGGGTGCGGCGCGCAGGCGGTCACCGCCAGCCGGAAGCGGCTGCAGGAGCTGCAGGAGGAGCAGCTGCAGTGGACCAAGGCGGAGCGCGACCACAAGGTGGGGCGTGCGGTTGTGGGCCGGGAGGTGTTTGGAGGGGGGGGGGAGGTCGCGAGGGAGTGGAGTGGGGCGCGGCTGAGCCGTCTGTGCGCTGCCCCCCCACGGCCCGCTTGCGCTGCAGTGGAGGATTGAGCAGCTGGAGGCCAAGCTGAGGGATGTGCACGCGCAGCGGTGGGCGCCTGGAGGGGGCTGTTGGATCCCCCCCCCCCCCCCCCCCCCCCCCCCCACACACACACACACACACTGGCCACTCCCATACCGTCCCCAGTGTATCATGCTGGCTGGACCGCTGTAGTATAGAGCGGCGAAACCTAGGCTTCATTGCTGCCAGGACAGTCAAATCCCCCCCCCCCCCCCCCCCCCCCCTGCCAAATATGCTCAGTAGCTATGCCTAGCCTCCGGCAGCCGTCACTAGTCGAGCGATAGGCAAGGCGGCAGATTCCCGTTCTCCGGGGCAGGGGCCGGGGTTGGGGAGGGGGGAGGGGGGGTAGACGGAAGAATGATGCGCACACTTCAAAATAACACACACACACATACACAGGCATGGCGATTGGTCTGTGCGGGTGCTGTTGCGGTGATAAGAATGACTCCGCGAATAAGAACCCGCCAGGGGTGAAAGGTAGACGAAACCGTAGCGCAACTATGACGACTGTACCTACCAATTGTATGACGTGGTTAAATGCGCCCAGCAAACAGGCCTGAGGGTGGCTGCGGGGCATCACCCTGCCCTGACTGGGTGCATGGCTCTAGCCCCACGTGAGGCGTAAAACAATATAATGGTCCTTATCGTTGAGTCGGAACCCCGAGTTGCCGTGTACCACTCACACAGGCCTCTCACTCTTATTCCACATCTTATTATGTTTTGGCTGCGGGTGAAAATATGGATTTTTGCGGCGTGTTGGCAAAACATACGGAGGTCCGAAGCCGCTGTGGCTGTCACAGGAGCGCTGACCTTTTGGCTGCCTGCGGCCCGCCTGACCCCCGCGCGCGCGCAGGGAGCAGGAGCGGCAGCAGCACGAGCAGGCGATTGCGGAGGAGCGGCGCGGCGCAGAGGAGCGGGTGGCGCGCGGCAGGGACGAGCTGGTGGTGATGCGCGCCGACCTGTCACGAGGCATGCCCCGCTCTGCCTAGACCCCCCCCCCCAACCCTCCCGCCCGCCCTGTAGCCCCCGGCTCCCAGGACGCGGCACACGGACCTGCGCCATCAATATTGGCGACGCACCTATAACGGCCCTGACTATAAACCTCGACTTGGGCCTGCATGCAATCTCTAAGCACATCCGCTGCGCGTTGGTCTGCATTTTACCTCTGGCGGGCAGGGCGGTTTCGTACTCGCAGTGTTCTTCTCACCGCCTCGAGACCCGTACTTGGGTTCACGGGTCCCGTAAAGTATGCTATGTAAGCATCCAGTCGAAAGATGTGTGATGAGTTGCTTTTGTATGGTGGCGATTTGTCTCCTCGCGCGAGGGCCCGGGGGGGGGGGGGGGGGGGGGGGGGCATGTGTAGAGCAAACCCGACGCGCGGCTGCTTTATTGGATAAGTGTATGGTCAGACACGCCATATATCCAGGGGGGTGCTGCGACAAGCGCAGCCCTGATTGCCATACAGGTGTGGGGCTGCTGCGCGCATGTCCCCTGCCTGCTGAGAGCCTCCCCCCCCCCCCCCCCCCCCCTCCCTTGGCAGACTATGAGCGCCAGCTGCAGCACGCGCTGATGAACGAGGAGGATCTCACCGCCACCGTCAACCGGCAGCGCGTGGAGCTCGCGGAGGCCCACCGCAAGGTGCGGCACCCAGCGCACCCCTCCGTTGCCCGGCCGCCCTGTTGCCTGGGCGTGGGGGCTGAGCGGGTGCCGGCGCTCCGCGCGGGTGCAGATGGAGCGGCTGGAGGCCGCCAAGGCGGAGGTGGAGAAGCGCGCGGCGGAGATGCGGAAGGTGGTGGGGCAGCTGGAGGACACGACGGCGGCGCTGCAGGAGATGGAGGCCAAGTACTCCCACGTGCGCCCCACTGCCAGGCCCTCTCCTCCTGTCCCAACCCCCAAGGGCGCGCTCCCAAGGGCCCGCCATCAGCCCGCGGGACAGCCCATCTCGGCACTCGCACCCGCCACGCGTGCTCACATGGGGAGCCTTCCGAATCCGTGCGTATCAGGGCGCAAAGCGCCGCAAACGCATTTTTTTGTTTGGTCATGATTATTGATTGACATTTGATTGACATTGATTTGATTGACATTTGATTTTGTTTGGTCATGATTATTGATTGTGATTTTGATGGGGGCTTGGGATCAGTGCATGCCTGACACCCAGATAGCATATATATAGCATAACTGAAAGCGTCATGGAAAGGATGCGCTCGTGTTCGCCTTCATCCTATGGAATCCAAATGAATCCTGAAGTGGGATGAGTATCTGAAAACATCAGAGACATCAGAATTCTCCACGAATCTCTCCAGACCATCAGAACTCATTTCAACACAACATGTAGCCAGACAACACGAACACCGCTTGGAATTCTGTCCCAATATCAGCTTCAGGAGGTTAAGGGGGGGTCCGAGCTCTGTGGGCAATCGCGCTGAGGACCCGCCGCTGCGCCCCGGCCCCTGCGCAGCTGTCGGCGGAGCACACGCAGATGAGGGCGCACAAGTCGCAGAAGATCCAGGTGCGCCCCCCCCCCCCCCCCCTCCAGCCCCTTCCCTCCTCCTGGCTGGTCCGCTGCACATTCATGGCGGTGCGAGGTGCAGCTGACATACGACCGCCGCTCGACAGGAGCTGGAGAAGGAGGCGGAGGAGCTGCGGCTGGCGGACTCGCGGCGGGTGATGCACTTTGAGCAAAAGGTGCGGGACCCAACACCCCCCCTTTGACCTTGTCAGATCATGAGCGTTCATGGACATTGCGCTCGCACAAGCGGTGCATGTAGCCATATTGCCCTGCGCTTCTCTCACCCGCCGGCACTGAAGCACGGCCTCCGCATGGAGGGTTACACGAGCTGGCCCACACCTGCACGCCATTAGGGAACATAACGTGCGATCGTAGGCAACAATGACCAGGGCAAGCGTGGGAAAATAGTAGGCAACACAGCGAAGCTTTCTCGGACCTCGTGGTCATCCCCAGCTGGCCGATCCAACATGTCGCGCAACCATATGCAGCTCTCATCGAATATGTGTTTGGCTCGGTGCATCTGACTCGTGTTTGCGTCCTCCTGGGAATCGCACTCTTCGCTGATCCTTATCATGCCCGGCCAGAAGAACATGCAGAGCCTCGTTGTCATGCCATCATTTCCGGCCACCCCCTCGATATTCTTTACAACCTGTGTGTGCTGGTGTGTATGTGTACTGGCTGGGCGGGTCTGATGGGCGTGGCTGACGCGCCGCGCCGCCGTTGCCAATCATACCGCTGCGGTGGACAGGTCCACGAGCTGGCTCGCGCGCAGGAGAGCGTGGAGAAGGCGTACCAGCTGAGCCAGCAGGAGAGCTCCAGCCTGGAGGAGCGCCTGCAGAACGGGATGAAGATGGTGCGCCGTCCGCGCCCGAGCGCCGCACCCCACGCTTCCAGGGGAAGGGGGGGGGGGGGGGGGGGGGGCTACTGAAGGGGCATGCCCGCTAACGCCGGCCCGGCGACGCCTGCTCGGCTGGGGCGCGCAGCTGGTGGCGGAGAACAAAAAGCTGAAGGCCAAGCTGAAGGAGACGGAGATCAAGCTGGAGCGCCACGTGCAGGAGGTGGAACACTACCGGGTGCGGGCCTATCGGCAATCATTCCGGGCATCCGAAGGTCGTACATTATACTTGCCAATTTGTGATACGTCAATATAGATTGCCGATCATACACGCCTTGCACATATATTTTGATATGTGCATCGATGAGCCTTACAGAATATTATTGGGTGTGCATGCAAGCAAGTGGTGCTATTGATGATTGATCTCTTTCGCCCTCATCAAACACTTATTCCTCTGGCCGTGATGTAGGCTAGCCCTTTTGCTACTGCAATCATATACACATCGATGTGAAGCTGATTCAACTGACTGCCATCCATTACAATATTACAACTATATTCTAAATGCAGATAGGAAAATTAACAAGGTCATGGCTCAAGAAAGTATAATAGGCTGATCCTTAAGCGACTGAAAGCGGATGGGGCTTGTTTCATTGGAGTGCAGGTGCTCTCGGAGAAGGAGGCCTCCCGCGCGAACAACAACCACGCGGCTGCAGCGTCGCTGCGGCACGAGGTGGAAGAGAAGGTGGTGGCGCTGCGCCGGCTGGAGTCGCGCCTGAAGGAGATGGAGGACGAGATGCATCACATGACGGAGGAGACGGCCACGGCGATGGCGCAGGCGGCGGCGGCTGAGGAGAAGGTGTGTCCTCGGCCAACCAGTAATTGACCATGATTGCCAGCGGTGCAATCGGCGGTTTGCATCTCGATAGCGACGACGAGAATATTCAATGATTCAATCTATCAACTGACGAAGGGAGGGACGCTCACGCGCAGGGCCGGCAGCTGATGCGCCGCCTGGCGGAGGAGCAGCGACGGAACGCCGACTTCACGGAGAGCATGTCGCAAGGGCAGCAGGTAGGGCTCGCTGCGGTGTCATCGTGCTCGTTGGTCGCGGCAGCCGCTCGTCGCTCCCACTCGTCTGACGCTGACCACCGGCCTAAACCCCCTTGTGCTCGTAGCCAGCGGACTCTGCGCCCGCGTCGCCGCCGCACGGTGCGTCGCCCGGCGGGCAGAGCAGTGTCAGCACCGCCGCGGAACTGCTGACCCGACTTGCGATGGATCGCGAGACGGTCGAGACGGAGCTGGCGACCATGGACACCAAGGTGCCCCCCCCCTTTCCCCGATTTGTGATATCACTCGTCGCAGCGATGAAACGGTGGCCTGGTATATCCGCTCATAGCTCTATCACGACAGCGTCGATTGCCCTGAATGTACTCAGGCCTTGCGCTCATCGGCTGGGCGGTAGGCTGCGGAGACGTCGGCCGCGATGTGGGCGTCCTTCTCGATGCCGCCCGCGTCAGCCAACCGCTCCTTCGCCGATACGCCGGCGGGCTACCAGTCCGCGCCGTCCGCCGGCGCACCCACCGAGCGCCCGAGAAGCGTCACGCCGGGTGGCTCGACCAGGCCCAGCCCCGGCGGCAGTAGCAGCCCCGGTGGCGGCGACGGCCCCGCCAGCAGCACCGCGGCGGTCGTTTCGCCCGGCTCGTCGGTGGCGGCGCGCCTGGCGGCTCGTCGCCAGCAGTGGGAGCGCGAGGAGACGCGGCTGCGGGAGGCGCGGGAGGCGCGGCAGAGGGAGCTGGCGGCCAAGGAGCAGCGCGAGCACGAGGTGCGTTGTTGTTCTGGAGTAGCAAAGTGTGTGGGTGTGTGTTAACGACTGGGGGAACGGGGCACATCGGTGCCGTGTGTCTCGGAACCGTCGGCTCGAGGCTCAACCAAAACGATGTGTTCCAACGGCGTCGACAGGCGATCCGGGCGGCTCGGCGCTCGGAACAGGAGGAGGCGCTGCGGCAGGTGCGAAACTGCGCTCCCCCCGAAACGGCTGCTCCTCGTCGGGTCTTCTGACATATAGATTGCCACAGAAGCTGTGCTCGCGGTAAGCCTTAACTGGTCGTGCTCTGCCGCTTTTTGACAGGGGCAACGGGCGCGGGCGGAGGCAGACGTGCAGCGGCAGGTCGGCACCGTCGAGTTTCTGAAGGCCAAAGCGAGCCAGCTGAGCGAGGAGAACAAGAAGCTGCGTACGCAGATGGCGGCCGCGGCGCAGCAGCAGGCGGCCCACCGACACCAGGGCCACACCTCCCGACATCACCGCCACGACACCTCGATGACCGCCGGCTCCGACAGGCTGTTCCGAACGGGCTCCCCGCCCGCCTCGCACATCAGCGACACGTCGCCCACCCGCCGCACTTTCGCGCCGAGCAGCCCCGGCCTGGGCCCCAGCTACGACGACTTTACGCTGCGAAGCCGTGACACGGGAATGCTGGACCGCTCTATGGACAGGTGCGACGGGCCGCGACAACTACAGTGCGAGGAAGCACAAATAATAACTCCCCGTAACAGTACCGACCGCCCTTCGATCCGGTGCCTGCTGGTTTCGGAGCATACGAAAGCGCGTTGACGCCTGAGGGCGTTTGGTTTCGGAGCACGTCGTCCGGATATGGGCGAGCGTTGTTCGCATGTTTGGTGTCGGAGCATTCTCATATGGAAATTTATTATCTAATTCACGATTTTCGATAAATTAACTAATTAGCGATAAATTGTTGATTGTATGTGGTTTTGGAGCCGCATGGCGTGTGTTATCATCTGATCAAGACTTTTCATTTTCAATGTACAAGTAAACTTTCTTACGAGCTGTGCAGTTCCAAACTGCCGAATTAATTCCGACCCACTCCCTCTTCTCACTTCTGCCCCTTATGCCCAGCCGCAGCAACGTCAACGTGCACATCAACATGTACGACTCCTCCCCGGATCAGGAGGTGAGGGTGTCGTCCAACCACCCAGTGATGCAGCACGAATCCCCCACGCGCCGCAACATGACCTTCAGCGTGGTGTCTTCGCCGGACAAGTGCGGCCGCCCCCAGCAGCCTCACATTCTCGCCCTCACTCCACCCCCACCGCTGATCCTTCATTCCGCATTGTCCGGCTGCCTCCCGACAACCTCCTGCCCCGGCCTCCACCTCCCCTGGCGGCTGTGGGACATCGTCCGTCCCTATTCTCACTTAGTCACTTGATTGTTTCCCGTCCGCTTTCCGACCTCGATCACATTGCCACTCCTGTCATCTTGCAACGAAACGTCATGTTCGCTAACACAGTTTTAAAGAATGTTGTTGTTCATCGGGGTAACTGGTCCAAATGATGTATGCTGGGAATTTTGGAAAGAAGTGAATGAAACTATCTGTACAATAGGGAAATGAGAAAGAATTGCCGCTGCTTTGGGGGGGGGGGGGGGGGGGGGGGGGCGGGCTATCTCGGATGGCAACCGGCATTGCACTGTCGCATGGGTTGCCTTCCCGCATCGGCGCTACCCTTCGCCTCTGAGACCACCGCTGCTGCGCAGGACCTTGCGGACCGCTGACCTGAACACGACGGCACCCTCGGCGTATGGTGAGGGTGACGACGGGCTGAGCCGGGCGCGGCAGCGCATCCTCGCGG
Source organism: Tetraselmis striata (assembly GCA_006384855.1). Lineage (NCBI taxonomy): Eukaryota > Viridiplantae > Chlorophyta > Chlorodendrophyceae > Chlorodendrales > Chlorodendraceae > Tetraselmis > Tetraselmis striata. Next base: position 17,477 of record VCJN01000413.1, read on the forward strand.
CCAAGGTGCTTGCGCATTTGCAGCCGATGCTGCGCCCTATATTTGAAGAGGGCAATGCACTTGTATATGTATTCGCTGACCGTGCCAAGCTGTGCTTTTGTCCTTTGCAGGCGCACCTGACACAGGTGGCCAAGTCCACCATCTCGTCCACCAAGTCAACACGGCGCACTCAGCACAGCAGGCGCAGCTGATGCCGCGCCCTATGGCTCGAGGGGGGAGATATGGGGGGGGGGGGGGGGGGGGGGGGCAAGAGCAAGACAAGGAGTCCATGGCAAGTACCGAACGCCGAGGTTGGTATTCATGGACTGAGGAGCTCCCTCACCCCTCGAACCACCTATCCCCCCCCCCCCATCCCCCCAGTTTACTCTAAGGACTATACAAGTAATGAAATATTTGAATATCAATCGAAGGCAGGCACCAGATGGCGAAGCGCGGTGAGTGATACACAGCAACCAAACTTTGTCATCGCCACCAGCCACACACCTGACCAACTCTCAGCCGTGAGTGCTGTGAATGGCACTGCTCCGCATGTGGTGTTGTAGAATCTGATGCCAGAAAACCCCTGTTCGTTTGCATTTGTGCATGGCAAGTTGGCAATCGAGGCAGGCAAGATGGCAGTAAACAGTTGCTGCACATAGCCTCCACAACAGATGGGCGCCAGTGTCATTATCCTTACATCTCATGCCTGCTTATCGGACATCCCACTTTGCAGCGGAAGCACACACTGCCTAGAATTCATGATTTTATGCTGAATCGACATTGCCAGCCTTGCACCGACTCATGGGCCAACAATGCGCAGCTGCGGGTCTATGAGGGTCTGGCTGTTGATGACGCTGGTGCCGGTGAGAGTCACCTTGCGCAGGGCGGGCAGCTGGTTGAGGAGGCCGACGTCGGAGATGCCGCTGCAGCCGGTGAGGTCCAGGGTCTGCAGCCGGGTCAGGGTGCGGAGGGCGCTCAGGTCGGAGATGGCGGTGGCGCCGTTCAGGATGAGGGTCTCGAGCTTGGGGAGAGAGGGCAGAAAGTCCAAGTGGGTCAGCTCTGCATGCGACAGGTCGAGGTAGGTGATGTTGGTGCAGATCGTGAGTGGCATCAGCTCGTCTGAGGTCGTATCCGCAGGCAGGATACCAGCAGCGGAGGATGACAGGACATTTACTGCGTCCACGACAGCATCCAGCTTGGCTGTCACAGATCCGAAGATGGGTTCGAGTGCAGTCTTCAAGGACGGTGCATAGTAGTAGTTACTTCCGCTCCTACCCCAGTACGAGTCCTGGTCAAACTTTTGTTGCACCGCGGTACCTGTTTGAGATACAAGTGATTCCAGTCCTGTCGTCCCGCTAGAGATGACTGTCAGAGAGGGGTGTTGCACGTTCCCGATCACGACGGTCTCTACATTGATGGGGATTGAAACCCCCTTGATGAAAATTCGGCCGTTCAGCTGGGTTGCCAGCAAATTCACAGTTTGAGATAGAGCCCCGATCTGCGCCTCGAACCGGAGAGTGTTCTCTGTGTTTACACGCTCCCAGCGGAGAGTGTTCTCCTCATTGAGTCGCTCGAAGCGGAGGGTGTTCTCCGCGTTGGTGCGCTGAAACTGTTGAGTCAGCTTCTTCACTAAGTAGGAATTCCTCTCCTCAGAGGAGCCCTCCTTTACGAGCTCGAGCTGCAGCGTGAAGCCTATGGGCTGAAAGAAGGCGTACTCAGGCTCCAACTTTGCAGCAAAAGCCAGGTTGCCGGTCACTTCGCTCTTCCACAGATTGCTGGTGAGTGAGCCGGGGGACGAGGCGTCCACTGCCGGTGCCTGTGGTAGCGTGAACGACAGTGACTCGCCCAGGAAGTCGTGTACTTGTCCCAACGTGCGAAAGGTGACGCCCAGTGCGCTCAGATTGGCGGCCGTCAGCTCGGCCCGGTACACGTTGCTTGTCTCTAGCTCGATCGCGCTCACTCGGACGGCTTGATCGTCCGTACCGCCCCCGCTGAGCAGGCTGACCGTCACGTTGTACTCCCCCCATAGCTGCCGGGACACGGACTCCTCCACGGCGCTCAGCTCCTTGCTCGAGTCCACGGACGACAGCGCCCGCGGCTGCTCGTAGTCGGGGAAGTCGGTGACGCCGCCGGGCCGCGCGGCGGACGCGACGACAGCGCCGCTGAGGAGCAGACCGTAGAAGCTGGCGCGCGACGCCGAGCTGTTGTGAAGTAGCGCGAGGAGGGTGGATACAAGGGCTGCCAGTGCCGGCTGAGGCTTCCCGCGTCGACGCGCCAGCATGGTAGTATCCGTCGCAGCGAGTTGTACAGAGGTGGCGGCGTACAGTCGGGCGTAAAGATGGATGACGGCACCGGTAGCTTGGTAGACGTCTGATCGAGGGGGAGGTATCACTGGTGAGTGCCGGGACCACGGAGCGGGCGGTGAACTCCGTTTTGGTGGGATGGGCGGGGATACGGGCCTGCATACGCCGGCGCTCAACAAATAAGCGGGAACGCGCGGGAGCGGCGAGCGACGGGACCTGCGCGTCTCCGTTCTACTCAATTCACGCGGCTGCGTCGTGGCTTCATGATAACAGCGCGTCTTGCCGAGTCTCGCTGCTGGGCGACGGCATCAGCAATAATTGTGCAGCCCCGCGCCCCTCGAGGGGATGAACGACGAGGGGCTGATTTGCTGCTCATGAACCGGCGCGCGGGGTTTTATGGCGGGATGTCTAAAATATACGGGCACCGCCGGTCATACCAATGTCACACCCCCGCGCGGGCCGGCGGGCCGCCCACGGTGATGCGCGAAGGGCGGATGATTCTGCGTACTCATACGTGTAGTCCCTGCTACTGTATTAATCGTTATTTCATTAATCTCTTGCGTGTATGCCGTCATTCCGCATCCTCTTATTCTGGTGCTGTTTCCACCTCGCAATTGCTGTAGGACGTTTCCTATATATATTGCCTTTTCGAGTGATTTCCTGATCGTATTTTTGCAGCTAGCTCATGAAACTCATGAAATTATGCACATTAATCCCTAGCTGATTTACTTATAGGGCGGTATACAGTATAAGTGTTTATACGGGTGGCTAGTGCCCGTACGTGCCCCTCCACTTGTATATACCTAGAAGATATGGTTGGATGACGATGTGGATGATATAATTTCGATGGTATTACTTGGTTCGATGAAATCATTCATGACTATTCGATAAGTTTGCCGAGTAATTGCTAATATTATAAAACTCACAGCATGGAGTTCCATGGTGCCGGCCCCTCCAATACATAGTAGAATATGTACAACTCCATGTAAGTTCTCTCTCTCTCTCTCTCTCTCTCTCTCTCTCTCTCTCTCGCAACATGGGGTGGCGGATCATCATAGTAAGTAGTTGTGACACCACCTGATGGTGGCACTTCGCCAGTATAGCCTCTAAATCAAATAAGGATACGGCGAGGGTACCCGTACCTCCATCCGCGTGCATTATTTTGATGGGCAGATGGGGTGCACGGGTGCACCCCCTACCATTTGTCGGACGCGGGCGGGGTCAGCACCCGCCCCCAACATCAATGGGCTACTATAGGGGAATGGGACAAGATACTAGCGTAAACGGTAGAGGCCACTATACTTCACTTATGACTCACTGAAAATGGGACAATTTACTAGCTTTAAACCCTGTGCAGGTTTTTAGGGTTCGCGTGTACTGGCACAAAGTACATGATCACTTGGTGGCGGCGGAACGAGGCAGAGGCGGCGGGTCGAGGCAGGTTCTCCGAAGGTAGGTAGGTAGGTAGGTTGCCGCGAAGTCGGGGCAGTTCTCCGTTTCCCACACCTGCCTAACAGTTCTCGCTGAAACAAGTAGGAAGTAGGGCTGCGGGGTCAGTATGGGTTCCCCCTTGCGGGCTATACACGAACTTCGCGCCGCACTCGGGGAGGTGCGGGAACTCATTCAAGATCATGAGGGAATGATGAGTAGGGAAGTTCTTCTCGAGATGGCAACAAGTTGTATCGGGTCTGCCGTTGGCCGGCCCGTCTCCTCGCGTGGGGCAGCCTTGCGTGATGTTGCGACCTTGGAAGAGTCGTTAAGGGGGGGTGCCCAGCGCCCCACTGCGTCTTTGGCCGAAGTAGTGGCGTCTAAAGAGGGTGCCGCAGGCAGCCCCGGCATGCAAGGCAGCGCTAGGCGTTCCGACACGGCAGTTGCAGGCGCCCCACGGCCCACCCCGGCTGAGGATGAGGTACAACCACACCATATCGGTAGTCACTGGCTTCCTGCCGAAGACGGCCACACTGAATATGCCGACTACAAAGCGGTCAAGTCGGTGATCTCAGGCCTCCCTACTAAATGGCGATTTTTGTATGCCTCGGCGGCTACAAAGGTATGCTGCCCCTCGTCAAATAATTTCCGCGTGCAGGTAGCAGTCACCTGCGGTCGAACCAACGGATACATTGCAGCAAGGCCGCCCACCTTGCGACTGGCGTCGCTTCTTTTGAGGCCGGTTGCGACTATGCGGCAGCAAGGCGAGGGGGTACGTCGCTCGTGCAGCTAGCAGTCGGGGGGATGTGGGTAGGTTGAACGCGCAATGGCGACATAAGTAGCAAGCCATAAAAATGCAAAGGTGGACAACAACATTATGTCGCAGCAAGGCCGACCACCTTGGCGACGTGTGTCGCTTCTTTTGAGGGCGGCTGCGACTCGTTGGCGGCGGGCGAGGAGATGCGTCTCTTGTGCCAGCTTTTGCACTCCGGGGCTGTGGGTCGAATGTGCGATGGCGACATTATAATTAGCAAGCCGAAAACTGAAACAGCCCAGCATAGCCTTACCTCGCAGAAAGGCCGCCCACCTTGGCGACTCGCGGCGCCTCTTGCAAGCCGGCTGCGACTCGTCGGTAGCAAGGCGAGGTGGTGCGTCGCTCGTGCCAGCTTTTGCACTCGGGGGCTGTCGGACGAACGTGCGATGGCGACATAATTAGCAAGTCGGAAACTAACTAAAACAACCTAGCATAGCCTTACAGCATCGCAGTAAGGTCACCCACCTTGGCGACTCCCGGCGCCTCTTGCGAGCCGGCTGCGACTCGTCGGCAGCAAGGCGAGGGGGTGCGTCGCTCGGGGGCTGTGGGTCGAACGTGCGATGGTGACGTAAGTAGCAAGCCATAAAAATGCAAAGGTGGACAACAACATTATGTCGCAGCAAGGCCGACCACCTTGGCGACGTGCGTCGCTTCTTTTGAGGGCGGCTGCGACTCGTTGGCGGGGGCGAGGAGATGCGTCGCTTGTGCAAGCTTTTGCACTCGGGGCTGTGGGTCGAATGTGCGATGGCGACATTATAATTACCAAGCCGAAAACTGAAACAGCCCAGCATAGCCTTACCTCGCAGAAAGGCCGCCCACCTTGGCGACTCGCGGCGCCTCTTGCAAGCCGGCTGCGACTCGTCGGTAGCAAGGCGAGGTGGTGCGTCGCTCGTGCCAGCTTTTGCACTCGGGGGCTGTCGGACGAACGTGCGATGGCGACATAATTAGCAAGTCGGAAACTAACGAAACAACCTAGCATAGCCTTACAGCATCGCAGTAAGGTCACCCACCTTGGCGACTCCCGGCGCCTCTTGCGAGCCGGCTGCGACTCGTCGGCAGCAAGGCGAGGGGGTGCGTCGCTCGGGGGCTGTGGGTGGAACGTGCGATGGCGGCATAATAATTAGCAAGCCGGAAACTACATGAGCCCATAACCCATAGCCTTACGTCACAGCAAGGCCGTCCACCTTGGCGAATTGCGTCGCTTCATTTGAGGCCGGCTGCGACTCGTCGGCAGCAAGGCAAGGGGGTGCGTCGCTCGTGCCAGCTTTTGCAATTGGGGGCTGTTGGGTCGAACGTGCGATGGCGACATAATTAGCAAGCCGAAAACAACTGAAGCCCAGGATAACCTTACATCGCAGCACGGCCGCCCACCTTGGCGACTGGCGTTGCTTCTATTAAGGCCGGCTGCAACTCGTCGGCAGCTGGGGCAGGGAGTGCGTTGCTCGTGCTAGTTTTTGGAGTCGGGGGCTGTCAGTCGAACGTGTAATGGCGACATAATTAGCAAGCCGTATAAAAATACAAAGGTGCACCACAACATTATATCGCAGCACGGCCAGCCTCCCCCCCCCCCCCCCCCCCCCCCTCTCCACCATGCCCTCCATCCCGCCTTTTCCGCATCTCTTACAATGGGCATGGTGGTTGTCGCGCCTTTAGCCTCCGAGCCGCTGGCATCCGGCACGCCCTCACCACCGCCTAATGCTAGCGCCAGTCCAGAGAGTGTGGCTGCCGACGCGCCGGCTCCCTGCCCGCCGCTCTCCCCCGCGTGGCTATCGCTAGGCGTAGGCAAGCCCTCGCCCGCATCGCCAGCGGCAGCTGCCAAACTCGGCGACATGTCTGCCGCGGGCGGGCCCTGCCCCTGACCCGCCACTGACTGCGTATCGGCCCAGCGAGGTCCAATGGCCAGGGCCGCCACGCGACGAGAGCGTTTGGCATGCGGGTTAGGAGCAGCGCCGCGAGGGGGTTCGTCGCTCGGGCCAGCTTTTGCGCTTGGAGTCTGCGGGGGCCAACGTGCGATGGCGACTCAATTAGCATGCCGTAAAAGTAACAAGTGCGCAACGGCAACAAAGGTGCAGCGGGTCCAACCCACCTTGGCGACATGAGGCGCCCCTGTCGAGGCCGGCTGCGACTCGGGAGCAGCGCTTCGAGGGGGTGCGTCGCTCGGGCAAGCCTCTGCGCTCGGGGTATGCGGGGCCAACGTGCGATTTCGACTCTATTAGCGAGCCGTAAAAGTAATAGGTGCGCAATGGCAACACGTGCAACGGGGCCAACCCACCTTGACGACTCGCGTCGCCCTTGTCGAGGCTGGCTGCGGCTCGGCAGCAGGCACGCGAGGGGGTGCGTCAACACGACTACCATACAACACGACTGCCACTCCGAGTACCAGGTCACCCAGGCGCGCATTGTCGCGTATACCAACAGCAGGCGAGGATTGCTGCCCCAACCTTGTCGCTTCTTGCAAGCCGTCCACAGAGTTTGGTGTCGACTGAAGTGCGTTTCTGCGGGCGACAACGTTTCCTGCGACTGCGACGAGTCCAGAAGGTGCCGGCAGTGCAGCCACCTTTATCTATGGCGGGCACTTTTGCATACATCACCAGGGTCTCAGGCTCCGCTGCGCCCGGCACCACTTCAGCGGTGCCCACCCCATAGTAGAGCTGGCGATCCTGCGCTCCGCCCTCTTCCTCACGTCCTGGGGAACGATGGACCAGGACCGCGGCGGCTTGACTGCAGCGGATGGGACGGACTTGTGCGGTGCTCCGGGGGAGGTGGGTGAAGAGGAAGTGACGGGAGTGGCAATAATCGGCGGCGGGATCGCTCCTCACGGCCGCGCTTGGAGCCAGCACCACCCTGCCCGCGTTTGCCCTTGCCTTTTCCCCCTTTTTGCTTCTCCCGGCCTGCACAGGCGTCACCAAAGGATTGCCGCAACTGTGAGCAAACTGTGAGGGTCGTTCAGGCCTTTTGCAGCGGGGGCAGCGGGTGCGTCGCTGGTGCCAGATTTTGCAGTCGGGAGGTATGGGTCGAATGTGCGATGGCGTCTACATAATCAGCAAGTCGGAAACTAAAAAAATTCAACATAGCCTTACATCGCAGCAAGGCCGCCCACCTTGCGACTGGCGTCGCTTCTTTTGAGGCCGGTTGCGACTCGCCGACAGCAAGGCGAGGGGGTGCGTCGCTCGTGCAGCTAGCAGTCGGGGGGGGGGGGGGGGGTCGAACGCGCGATGGCGACATATTTAGCAAGCCATAAAAATGCAAAGGTGGATAACATCATTATGTCGCAGCAAGGCCGCCCGCCTTGGCGACGTGCGTCGCCTCGGTTGAAGCCGGCTGCGACTCGTCAGCATCGGGCGAGGGGATGCGTCGCTCGTGCAAGGTTTGGGACTCGGGGGCTATCGGTGGAACGTGCGATGGCGGCATAATAATTAGCAAGCCGGAAACTGCAAAAGCCTAGCTTAACCTTATATCGCAGCAAAGCCGCCCACCCTTGCGACTGGTGGCGCATGCGAGCCGGCGGCGACTCGTCGGCAGCAAGGCGAAGGGGGTGCGTCGCTTGTGCCACGTTTTGCACTCGGGGGCTGTGGGTGGAACGTGCGATGGCGACATAATTAGACAGTCGAAAACTAAAACAGCCTAGCATAGCCTTACATCGAAGCAAGGCCGCCCACCGTGGCGACTGGCGTCGCTTCATTTGAGGCCGGCTGCGACTCGTCGGCAGCAAGGCAAGGGGGTGCGTCGCTCGTGCTTTGCAATCGGGGGCTGTGGGTCGAACGCGCGATGGCGACATAACTAGCAAGCCGGAAACAACAGAAGCCCAGGACAGCAACCTTACATCGCAGCAAGGCCGCCCACCTTGGCGACTGGCGTTGCTTCTTTTGAGGCCGGCTGCAACTCGTCGGCAGCGGGGGCAGGGAGTGCGTTGCTCGTGCTAGTTTTTGGAGTCGGGGGCTGTCAGTCGAACGTGTAATGGCGACATAATTAGCAAGCCGTATAAAAATGCAAAGGTGCACCACACTACCACAGCATTACATCACAGCACGGCCACAACCCCCCCCCCCCCCCTCCCCCGCCCCCCGCCCTCCATCCCGCCTATTCCACAGCTCTTACCGTGAGCATGGTGGTTGTCGCGCCTTTACCAGCCTCCGAGCCGCTGGCATCCGGCACGCCCCCACCCCCGCCTAATGCGAGCGCAAGTCCACAGGGTGTGGCTGCCGACGCGCCGGCTCCCTGCCCGCCGCTCTCCCCAGCCTGGCTATCGCTATGCGTAGGCCAGCCCTCGCCCGCATCGCCAGCGACAGCCAAGCTCGGCGACATGTCTGCCGCTGGCGGGCCCTGCCCCTGACCCGCCACTGACTGCGTATCGGCCCGGCTAGGTCCAACGGCAAGGGCCGCCACGCGACGAGAGCGTTGGGTGGGGGCACGTCGAGCAGACGAAGCCCTCGGTCGAGCGGGTCGGGCGGACCGGCTGGCAGACTCTCGAGAGGGTGGCCGCGTGCGGGGGGGAAGCGGGGGGGGGGGGGGGGGGGGGTTGCTAGGCACCTCCATCGCGATGGGACCTACCCCAGCCTGCATGGCAGTAACCGATAGCGCGAGCTGCAAGTCTCTATAGCTGCCTACTCACCAGCCGTGCAGACCTACGCCGAAGGTAGGCGGAGTCCGTTCATGTCACGGATCCGGGCGTTCGCGCCTTTTTGTGTAAGTTAAGACCCTGCATGCCTGTGTCGCGTGGGATCCTTACCTATGAATTGTCGCTAACTGTCTGCCACGGCCCGGTTTGGGTTCTGGGCAGCCTTGGCGGTGGTGGAAAGGTATACTAGTAGCGACTAGCAGTACTGCGCAGCCCCCCCTCCACTCGAGTGGGCGGGATAAGGGATGGCGGCGGCGACGGCGAGTACAGTACTTTGCGCTGTATATGTATGTCTGTAGTACATTGTTTGGCGGGTGAGCTAGTAAATTGTCCCATTTTCAGTGAGTCAAAAGTGAAGTATAGTGGCCTCTACCGTTTACGCTAGTATATTGCGCTTTTCTCCTACTATAGTTCCCCATTACTCGTACCATGCTACTTACATATGCATATTAACACATGTCATATGATATACGGATGGTGGATGTGGATAGGTCTATGGCGGATTATGGCCATTTACGTAGACATACCTAGTATATATGTTACATGCATTAGTGAATATCATCAATATGTATACATTTTATCTACGACCTCTTCCTACTCACTCAGGGCGAGCATACCGGTGCAAAGCCAATAAGAAGTTTAACTATTATGCCGGGACTCCCGTTATTTGTTTTGGTGCTGGTTAGAACTAGTTAGACTATGTTGCTTCATTGATGTCTTTTAAAAACCCCACTACATGACTACAACATGAGTCACAACAAGTGGGGACTGAGCCACTTCATGACTGAGGTTTGAAATGCGGGGGAGGGGTGGGTCTTACTTGACCACCCCTCCCTCCCTCCTCCCCCGAGGCGCGGCAATGCAGCTCCGAAACCACGTGCTTCGTTTTATGTGGCGCAATGCGTGTAGTGTTATAGTAACCCAGTATTATTACTATGCGTTTTTATACATTGGCTTACTATTGCAATATTGCATTGGAGTATTGATGCACCAAGCACCGGCGCGGCATGGCGCTCGCCGATTGAGCACTTATATTGCATGGCCGGCCGACTACTCGATCCCGTAGCATACCCGTCGCTCACCGACTACCCCAACAAGAGTTCAAGATCAAGACTCTGCCGTCCGTCGCCCGCCGGGCGTCCCTGCACAACTTCGATCACTCTGGCATACAAAAAAGGCAGATGCACTATAGGCAGCACGATGAACAGCATGCCGCATTTGCGACTTATTTGCTTCTAACACTTACTCGACCACTTTTAAGCGATGGAGTGAGCTAGGACATCCGCCTTTGACATCCGCAGCCGCGGCATAGCAAGCCGCCGCGCCACGCCTTGTAAGTATTGAATAATAAGTTTGTCCCCGCGCCACAATACATCATTTCCACATATAGTCACAATAAATAGCTACCGCCCCTTTCCCCGTCAGCACGACCCCCTACGGCGGCCTTAATTCATCGCCATGTCGTTGTGCTAACCATCAACAATACATGCGCATGTAACAATAAGCATCACCGTAGACTCGTAGCGGCGTAGTCGGCGTTGATGTATGGTGTGTGCTCACACGCTGACACCTCTACGATGCGCCACGGCCAGACCCTTGGTGAAGTCCAGCGTCATGTTGTTGTGCCATACGGCTGCTTGAGCCATGAATACGCACGCCATTTAACCAGCAATTCATCATCTATTGCTTGCGATCTTTCCTGGTTGCATCCCCAGCAAAACAAAACTTGGTTGTATATATGCCCAACTGCTACATGATGCGCCGCCCTGGGAAAATAAACAAATAGGCCATGTATCTTCTACTAGCATAATAGCTCTGCGACAGCATATTGGCAAATTAACGCCGCCGCAACAATGAATATTACATACCAATTTACTATTGGATGTCGCATAATATGTTATAATTATAATAATTATCAATAGCACAGCCATGTAAATGCATACATATTTCCGTGATGTAAATGTAAGAATACTTGTCTATCACGATGAGTAACAATGATGGGAGTAGGTTGCAAGCAGTGCTTGGTTGACCTTAGTAATTTAGAAGTGATGTGGGACCCCGCTGCGCGCATCAAACTAGCCATGCAAACATCCAGCCGGCTGCAACTTCAATCAGCAACGCAAGCATCCCCCCCCCCCCCCCCCCCCCCGAGCACAAACCTTCGTCAGACACCCGCCTGATAAGGTTCTGATTTCGAATGTCGTTACCAGCATCACAGCGAATGCTGGCATTTACTGATTTACTTCGCGACTATATAGTATCCGGCGGCAACCGTGAATTTGTGACCCTCACCACCGACGGACGGACGGAAGAATATGGACACAGATGTCGCTAAACATTACGATGATCAGCAGCGCATCAGCGGTAATTAACGATTAATATTGCGGCAGCGCATTTCGGGTACCGGTATGAGATACCTGTACGGATTTGCCCGCCAGCGACTTCGCGCCGCGCCGCCGTTTCACGCAGCTGCTGAACAAGAACAGTCTCAGCATCAAATATAGCGACTACATACAGGTAAAGGATTGTGCCCCTCGCCTCGCCTCGCCGTATGGTCGCTATTCCTTACCAGGCACTGGTGCCAATACTGTAGCGGTCCGCCTCGCGCCGCCGCGGCCGCAGCGACTCGGCGGCAAGACGCGCCCATATCGTGAAGCAGCCTATTCAGCAATTTCACGGATGCGCAGGTGCTGGCGCCCGCCGCTCCCTGACCCCGCTCATCTAACAAGCAACGGCATACAGGTACCGGAAGACAGGCCCTTACCCCAGCGTCCAACCGTCAAAACGGAGTTCATCGCCGCCTACTATCGGGTTCCGGCACTCACCACTACCGCCCCCTCGATTACCTTCCTGCTGCTGGTGCCTTGACACGTCTGGACGCCCGCTTGTAAGCCACCGTCGCTGTACACCTTCTCGTTGCGACGGATACTACCATGGTGGCGCGTCGACGCGGGAAGCCTCAGCCGGCACTGGCAGCCCTTGTATCCACCCTCCTCGCGCTACTTCACAACAGCTCGGCGTCGCGCGCCAGCTTCTACGGTCTGCTCCTCAGCGGCGCTGTCGTCGCGTCCGCCGCGCGGCCAGGCGGCGTCGCCGACTTCCCCGACTACGAGCAGCCGCGGGCGCTGTCGTCGTCCGTTGACTCGAGCAAGGAGCTGAGCGCCGTGGAGGAGTCCGTGTCCCGGCAGCTATGGGGGGAGTACAACGTGACGGTCAGCCTGCTCAGCGGAGACGGTACGGACGATCAAGCCGTCCGAGTGAGCGCGATCGAGCTAGAGACAAGCAACGTGTTTCGGGCTGAGCTGACAGCCGCCAACCTGAGCTCGCTCGGCTTCACGTTCCGCACGGTGGGACAAGTGTACGACTTCCTGGGCCAGTCGCTGGCGGTGACGCTCCCGAAGAACTCAGCAGCGGGGGCCTCCGCTCCCGGTTCGCTCACCAGTAGTCTGTGGAAGAGTGAAGCCACGGGCAACGTAGTGGTGTATACGGCGAAGCTGGAGCCCGAGTACATCTTCCTGGAGGCCATCACCGTCACGCTGCAGCTCGAGCTGGTGAAGGAGGGCACTTCCGAGGAGAGATACGCGTACCTGATGCAGCAATTGGCGGAGCGGTTCCAGCGCGTCAACAGCGAGAACACCCTCCGCTTCGAGAACCAGATCAGTGCACTGTCTCAGACCGTAAATCTGATGAAGACCCAGCTGAATGGCCGAATTTTCATCAAGGGGATGACCATCCCTATCGACATTCAGTCCGTCGTGGTTGGGAGTGTGCCATACCCTTCTCTTGGCACGTTATCCTCCAGCAAGGCGTGGATTATGGACTCCTCAATCGAGGATCTTGGGACGGGTAGTGTAGACAGCGCGCTGCTTGCACAGTTCAATGAGGATTCATCATTTTGGGCTTATTCGAGTTATTCTCGTTACGGTCCAGCTAGTTATAAAGAGAAGATTCAGCCTCTACTGCAGATCCTAGCGAATCAGTTCGATGCTGTCCAACATACGATGCTGGCCCGGACGAACGCTCTTTTCTCCTACGCCGCTGGCAGACTGCCCGCAGACCTTACATCGGACGAGCTGATGCCACTCACCATCTGCGCCAACATCACCTACCTCGACCTGTCACATGCAGAGCTGACCCACCTGGATTTCCTGCCCTCTCTCCCCAAGCTCGAGACCCTCATCCTGAAGAGCGCCACCGCCATCACCAACCTCAACGCACTCCGCACCCTGACCCGGCTGCAAACCCTGGATCTCACCGGCTGCAGCGGCATCTCCGACGTCGGCCTCCTCAACCAGCTGCCCGCCCTGCGCAAGGTGACTCTCACCGGCACCAGCGTCATCAACAGCCAGACCCTCATAGACCCGCAGCTGGAGATTGTCGGACCATGAGCACTTAGACACCGACCTCCTGTACACAGCATCGGTGTTGGGCGGACATGTGTGGTTGCACTGTAAAGTAGGCACCTCAAACCACAATGGTCGCATCGCAGATTATGTAAGTTAGATAAGTGATATCAAGTTCTTTTGTTGGGGCTGCATCCGCACCGCCACTTTACATGATATCATGGGAATACTTGATCCTGAGCAGCAGCAATATATTCATCTACTGGCAACAACTCATCACTGTGGCTCCCCCCCCTGGGGACAGCTCCTCCGCCAGCATGACATGATGTAGCGCTGATCAACGCGCCATCATGCAGCTTTGTGACCGGGCAGGCATGCAACTGAGTGCCGGTAGTGTCGTATTGCGGATGCTGCGCACAACTCTCCGTGCAGGCGTGCGGTATGGCCATGCCATCACACACCCTGCTTGCTTGGTTGGAGAGATCTCGCCATGTCAATTCACTGGCGCCGGGAGAGCACGGTCGCCGGCGCAGCTTTTATAATATCCAGTATTATAAGCCCGAAGCTGTGCTTTGATGCAACCTCTATAGATAAAAACACTCGGCATTGCTCCGCTATAGTTTTGTGTACATTTGACCTCTGACAACAGTTGTAGGTCGGTATTCGAAATGCTCGTATTATTACCGGCGGATTATGTCGCCACTCGTACACTGTATCTGGCGGATATATAGGTGGTTTGATGTGCTGAGAGCACAAGGAGCAGCTCAGCCCATGGGTAGTAGCATTGGCGCCAGCTCCCCCTCTCTTCCCCCCCCCGCCCCCTCCCCCCCCCCCTACTTGTGCGCCTCCTTCTCATGGCGTGGAGCTCGGCACCCGATGCGCATGCTGTCTATAGCGCGCCATGTGGATTTCATGGACGAGGTGGTGGACTTATTGGCCACCTCCGCCAGGTGCAAAATCACAGTCACAGCTCGGCACAGTCAGCATCCACCGACGCAATTCCCCGATGTTGGCAGTGAACATCCTGAGAACACAGCCCCGGGGTACGCACCTTGGCCGCGAGCATGCGCTGCCGAGCTCCGCTCAGCCCGGCGCCCCCCCTCAACATACCCCGAGGGTGACGTCATCCCCATGTCAGCCGCTCGCAATTGCATGTCATCCTTATGACATTAATGTCATGCAGCAGTAGTTGTGGCAGAAGAGAGGGGGGGGGGCAGTCACGGTGTGGTGCGCGAATGATAATATGCCACGCAATAATGCCACATGTATGTATCCCTGAAAGGCAAGGTCTCCTCCCAAATCGCAGTGCAGGCTCTATTTCTTCTCATTTTCTTGTATACGTGGACAGTATCTTGACTCTCTGAGATCAAGCATGCATCTGATGAGCTAGCAGACCGCACTATTCATTACCCGCAACTACATGCTGGC